>JAAVTI010000318.1:0-124100 GCA_011947335.1 Phytophthora constricta
AACCTGTCAGTTAAGATAAAAAGAAGCCAGCGAAAATACAGGAAATAACCTAAACAATAAACCAGACCGGGAATCGGATCCTGTCTAGACTCTGAAAATAAATTTTAGAGAACAATTATGCGGCCACCACAACTTTTTGCTAGAGCTTCGCCAAAAATTATTATTTCAGGGTGGGGTTTTGACAGACGTAGCAAAACACGCTTGTAATGAACAGGCTTAGGTTAACGCTCGCGCGTTTCTGACGTTTGAATTGAGGCTGGCATACAGAGAACTGTTCTTCAGCTAAAGCTGAGAGCTAGACGCCTTTGGCCAAAACGTGGTGATTTTTTGGGTTTCTAAACGACTTTTAGTGCTCAAAATGTGTTTAAAACTCGCCCTAGCCCGCTTCCACACTTGATTTCACTATGGGCGCGCTACGATATGGGATGCCTTCGCAAACGTAGACTTTTTGGAAAATCTCTACATCTGCTGTAACTGTGATAGTATACAGGGAGTAGCGGCAATAAGAAAGGGTGCAACATTTGAAGTCTTGGAGGTGTATAGAATACAAAAACAAATCAAAACTGGCAGTGCACCCAAACTACTGAGTTAAAGTGACATGTCGAACTGATTAAGTACGTTTATTCGCTTGGATTCAGTAGAACGGCGACGTCCAACCTGTCCACAAACAGCCCAGCGTGCCTCCAGTACTGCTTGATGTCTGCTGCAGGCATGTCCTCCCATGCGTCGCACATCCACTCCAGCGCGTCAGAAGGAGATATGTCATACGGCGCCGGGTCGTCGTCAAGCAGGCGTAGTGCAGCCTCTTGAGTCCGCGCAGCTAGAAAGCGCTGCTTGAGCCACGCAATCACCCCTTGGTCCATTGGTTGTATCACTGCCATTGTGTTAGATGGTAGCATCGTGATGGTGATGTTAGTCAGCGGTTTCTCTGGCATCTTGTGGACCGGAGCATTTTCGAGGAGCAGCAGGATGTGCCGACCGTGTTCGCGCATCACTGTATCTAGCGCCCCTAGCCAACCTCGCAGCTTCAATATCCACCGATCCAATCTCGCCGTGACCCCGCCGTTTTCTGAGGCCGTATCGCACCATGAAATGATGCTGCCAGCCGTTCTTCGTGAACTTCGGCTGCTCCGAAACAGGGTGCCGAGTGATTCTGCATACTCTCTCGCCAGCCACCTCAGCACCCCGCCTGACATGGCCACCTCCGGCAACTCAAACTACAGCACCGCTTCGACGAGGTGCGTCTCCAGTGCACCCTAGCGCGCGATGAGGCCTTCTTGGCGTTCAAGAAATCCAGAGCCGTCTTGCGCAGCTCGGCCTCCCTCTTGATCAACTTGGACACCGTAGAAATTGAGGGTGCCCTCGCTAACCGGACTCTTCCCATACGCTGAGCTTTCGATGGTTCCATTCGGGCTGCTTGGCGTGCTGGTGGCAGATCTGGATCTGCTGCAGCTTTGTCAGGCGGATGCGCTTGGGCAGACACCGATAGCGCATCAGATCGACGCTCGCATGTGCGGCGTCCCTGGTCAGATACGTGCAGCACATGGAGGTGAGGGGGCTTAACTGTTTGGATTATGGCGCGAAATTTGAATTCAAAGCGTGTGTCTCCAGTTTGATTGGTTCAGTACTTAGACAGAGATCCTTCAAAATCATATATTTATCATTTTTCAAAAGTATTAGGTGTTGACCCTTTATTATTGCCGCTACTCCCTGTAGTGCGATCGTGGAACAGCGTTGTGATAGTAGGTTATCATAGTTGACCGAAATGAGTGCGAATCTAACCAGAACTAACTTGGTTTCAGTATACTGCGAAGTTAATGGGCAGATTTCACGTCAAGTGCGATAGTCTGCTATCACTCCTCGATCGCGACCTTTGGTTAACGACAGTCACACTGAGATGGATAAGCTCCAGACTGATATGACAACCAAGCTACCTGGCAGTGTAGCGGAGAAAGTGCTTACCAAGCTAAGACAGCATTTTGTTGTTGATGGGGTTGCTCCCATGTCACTTCGCGACCTTGCTAGTCTACGAGCCGACATTGCCGAGGAATCTCGCTGTGCGATTAGCGCCATCTGTAGCGGGGCTACACAGGATAGTGTACCCGGGGTACACTAATACACGCAAACCCACTAGTGTGTGTGGGACACACACTAGCGACTAACATTACGAGCCGTCAATGTAACTATCATTGACGGGCGCTCAGGCACAGCTATTGGTTGAAAGGGCCACATTTCAACCAATCATGTGCATGCATTTCATGCAAATGCGTGAGAGCCAACCATGCTCTCACCCTTGCAATTAGATATCATCTTAAAGGGGTTTAGCGTAAAGATAAGGCCAGCCCGCCACGCGGCGGGCTGCCATTCAATTCAGTTTTCTATTTTTGATCTAAAGTGTTAAGTATTTGCTTTAGAAATACGCGAGCCCGCGTATTTCTATCTTACATACAACTTTAAGTCTACGCTTCCTCAATACGCGCATACTGTGTATGCTAAGAAACAGAGCGTAGCTCTCGCCCTGTTTCACCATCCAATCACCCCGCGAAAATGAATGCGTGAACTTCAACGTAGAGCAACAGCCCGAGTGGTGATCATAGGACTGGGCTGACGGTCGTGTTAGTCATGCTGTCCCAATCAACTGGGAGTTTCCTGCTCGATGGACTGTAAAGGTGATGTGGAACTTATGGTTTTTCGGCAACAAGGATACTGGCGTAAGGCCGTACAAACTGCTCTCGAAGCAGTACGATTTTAAACCACGCAAAATGCAGCACTCACGTGTTCAAAAAGTGATGCAGTACATGGATCATCTCGTACAGCAAGCTGCGATCTTGCCAACTGGGTGACCCGTATTTCTGCGCTGCAACTGGCCAAGGCCGATATAATGTTTGACCTCACCTTTAAAACGATGTTATCACAGCTTTACATCAACACCCCGAAGAGAGCCGAGGAGTTAACATGCGGCACGATCTACAATCGGCTGTGTAGATATCGCCAGTCAGAGCAGAGAAATTAAACGACAGTAATGTGCCAAATGAAAGAGCAGTGGACGACTTGCATGTACTTCTGATATACGACCATCCAGCCAATCCAAACGCGTCACCCAATTGTGATCTGATTACTATCACACTTGCAGTCATTATATACATTCATTTATATAGGTTTTTGTATAGGTTCAGGGTGGCCGTAAGTTGTGTCCACCCTGCCAAAACAGTTCTCTGGATGCCAGCCTCCTTTCAAACGCCAAGAAACGCGAGCGTTAACCAAAGCCTGTTCATTACAAGCGTGTTTTGCTACGTCTGTCAAAACCCCACCCTGAAATAATAATTTTTGGCGAAGCTCTAGCAAAAGTTGTGGTGGCCGTATAATTGTGTCCAGGAGTGTATGCCCTTGCTGCGGATCGGAGCGGTCGCAGAAAATGGTGTCGACATATCCCATGCTCATTTGGGGCCGGTCTTTTGTCGTTTCCGTGCTTGGTGCCGAAGAAGAGTTTGGGGCTCACTCCACACACCACGTTCGATTTTCTGCCCACGACGAAAGTTTCTCCCGCATACGCCTCGGCCGTGTCGAAGAAGTTGATAACATGACGGCGAAAGACCTGTCGAAGTCCAATGAGTGTTGAAGGTGACGAAGCTGCCGAACGTGCGTCATGGCGGTGGCGGTGTAGCGGATACGCGAACTTGTGTAGGGAATGCGTCGTGATGAAGACCCGACAAATCTGCGGATTGTGCGGGCACTCGTGAGTCGATACGTGTGCAAGTGCCAACCCGACAATCGTTGTCCACAAGGAGGCAGTGCTTGGTGCTACCGGTACACCTTTTTATTGAGGCTCGAAGTCTCGATGATAATCTTGTGCTGACATGTGCTTTGGTTGATTATGATGACCCTCCATCTTGATAATCTTGTGCTGACATGTGCTTTGGTGATTATGATGATCCTAGCCGAGTGGAGATGTGATTATGATGGTCCACATGGAGACGTCAGCTTGGAATAGCCTAGCACCCGCGGCCGCAGTCTCAGCACTCGGCCTGGATTGTCATTTTTCAATTTGCTTCACTTCGAGCAACCCGCCCAAAGCAACAAGCAAGCAAGACCCTCCAAAGCCCCACGATGAGTGCTGTTACCAAGGCCGTTCACAACATGACGTACCGCTTCCTCGGCAACACTGGCCTGCTGGTGTCGAAGTTTGCGTTTGGCAGCTTCGTCACGTTCAACACACAGAACGACTTTGAGAAGACGTACGCCATCATGGAGCACGCCTTCAAGCACGGCATCAACTTCTTCGACAATGCTGAGGCGTATGCCGATGGCGAGTCGGAGAAGTACATGGGCAAGATCATCCAAACCGGCATTGAGCGCGGCATCTGGACCCGTGAAGACCTGGTCATCAGCACCAAGATTTTTTCGGCGCCTAAATGTTCTCTGGTGGTGGCGGCCCGAACGACACTGGTCTGAGCCGGAAGCACATCGTCGAAGGAACGAAGGGTTCGTTGAAGCGCTTTGGCTTGGACTACGTGGACCTGATCTTCTGCCACCGCCAGGACCCTTACACGCCCATGGAGGAGATTGTACGTTCATTGCATTGTCTTCGGCGTGAAATTCGAGGTCCGCGAATACTAACCAAAGTCTTGTTGTCATACCCGTGACAGGTTCGTGCGATGAACTACGTCATCGCGCAAGGCTGGGCGCTCTACTGGGGCACGAGCGAGTGGACCGCTGCCGAGATCATTGAGGCTTGCGATGTGGCTGACCGACTGGGAATGATCCGACCGGTACGGCGTTGCTCGCGTGCTAATACTGTGATGGTTCGTAGCTCATGTGAATTTGTGTGTGATGGTGTTTCTAGGCCTACGACCAAACGCGCTACAACATTCTTGACCGCTCTCGTGTGGACTACGACTTCGTGAACTTCTACAAGGTGAGATTTGTATTAATGTTGTTCCGCCCTTTATCCTGGATCTAACGAGTTGGTCCATTGCTTCTCCTTTGTAGAAATACAACTACGGTGTAACAGCCTTCTACGCTCTTGCCGGCGGCGTACTGACTGGCAAGTATAAGAACGGCATCCCGAAGGATTCCCGGATTACGATCCCTGCGTTCACGAAAATGCTCGAGAACGGCCTCGAGGAAAAGACAGAGAAGGCTCTGAAGCTTGAGGAGGTTGCCAAGGAGCTGGGCTGCACTCTGCCTCAGCTGGCCATCGCCTGGAGCGTGTCCAACCCGAACGTGTCGACTGTGCTGCTCGGTGCGTCGAAAATCGAGCAGCTGGACGAAAACATGAAGGCTCTGGAATTCGCCGACAAGATCACCCCGGAGATCCGCGCTAAGATCGACGCCATCGCTGACTTCAAGCCCGAGGTGCCCCAGGTGCAGGCGGTTGTGCACCAGATGCGTAGCAAGTGGCTGTAAGCGCTCATGTCTCGGTCATCACGGCATACTTTTGGGGATAGTGTTCAGTGATTGACACCTTGTTGTGTAGCTCTAAATGCAATTCCACTACATCAGCTAGCCTTTTGCCTGCTTGTCTTCTGGCACTCCATGTGTTGGCTTTGACTTTGTCAAAAAATAGGCCTCGTGTTCTTGCCGGTTGCACAGTGCGCAGAAGTCACAGACCAATCTTGCGTTGTTGCACAACAGGATATATGCAACACTGCTTCAACATGATCGACGCTCGAGATGACCAGTATTTTAGTCAACAGAAGAGTATTTGTTAAGAATACCGGCGCTGTGTGCATGCTGTTCTTATAACTTCTTCAATACCTGATCCTGCTGCAGATTAGCAAGTAGCTCGAGCGGGGCGGTGCACAGCCGACACTTTTTCACGCGCGGTCGACAAGTTGGTCGAGCGAGAGCTGCACCTTGCTTCTATCGTTGCGCACTGACCCGCAAGAAGCGGCTTCAGCATGTATTCCACCAAGGTCCTTAACAAGAATATCGCACAGAGCTACCTCACGATAGGTGATCCCTACCGAGACCCGCACTTGATCGAAGGTAAGGTTTCGCCTGTTTGATCACCGACAAACGACAGGATTATTACGTTCGTCGCTCATCTCATCGTTGCACTCCCCAGGCAAAAACTCTCGTCACAAGGGCAAACAAGTTCTGACTGTGCCCGCGAAAAACACATGCAATGGCTCTGGGTACTTTGAGAAGAAGACGTACGCGTCGGATCCGCTGCAGGACAACACGGCATATCTGAAATCTCAGCCGACGGATTCTCGCAAGTCTGGTTTCGGTTCCAAGGATGCCAGTCGGCGCGATGAGTTTATGAGCCACGTGCGAACGGAGCAGTACCGCGAGACGCTGCACACGGAGATGAAGATCCTAGACAAGCAGAAGATGAACGAACCCCAGGCCGCTTCGAGGCCCTCGACGCGCTGAACCAGAGCCACACCTTCCTGAGGGCCTCCAGGAGACCAAGCACCTGTACGACATCGGACGCTCGCAGAACACCGAATTCAACCAGAAGTCGCACCGAGACACATTCTACACCATGCGCGTGGGCAGCTCGCAGCACACGCGCAACAATGGGCCGTTCATGCTCACGTCCGAGGCCGTGGGCCTGGGCGCCGACGACGTCACCGGCAACCGCCCGAACCCCAAGGGCGCCAGCACCAAGCAGTTCTACGACCACAGCCACCTCCACATTTAAACCAACGCTGCCCATGCAACCTAGAACAACAACCATACACACAATGATGCAGTCGTTCGACTAGCTAACCCACTTCAACCAGAGTGAATGTTTTCTCTTTTCCACCAATCGCATGCATCCACGTCTGCCATTCGCCTAAAACCCATAGTCTGGAACAGCTCACTCCGTGTCCCAGACTCATTCCTGAAAAACGAGCTCGTCAGCACCGGCACAGACTCGGAAGACGATGGAGGCAGCGGCGAACAAGCGGCGCGTGCCGACGGACGCGGACGTGAAGGCGGCGGAGGGCGGCGCCAGTCTGCCGAGGCCTCGTGGGGCTCGCCCGGCGCGCAGCCTCGGGCGGCAGCTGGTTCGGCGCCCCGCTCGTGTACGCGGCCGTGGCGTTCTTCGGCCTCCTGATCTTCGTGCACGTGTGGCAGTTCTCGAGCTCGCAGATGCACCCGACGCTGTCCACGCCCTTCTACAACAAGACGATGGTGCAGTTCACCACCAAGCTGGGTGCGTTGGCATTGGCATTGGCGGAATTGCAGTCGATTTCGATGTTTGTGGGATTGACAGGAGATATCTGTTGATCTTTGCCATAGGATCGTTCACGGTGGAGTTGTACCCGACGCACGCCCCCAAGACGGTGGAGGCCTTTAAGAAGCTGGTGGACGGAGGTTTCTATCTCAAGGACGCAGGTTTCTACTACAACGAGCCCCAGTACGTGCTCCAGGGAGGAGGCTTCTTGTTCGACAAGGAGTCCCCCATTGGCAACTTGCCGGTGGAGTACAGGTACGAGCGGGGTTTTGGAATGGGTGACGTTGGATGTTTGACTGGGCTTGGCGTTGATTGATTGTGGGTAGTGAGCCGAGCACCGAGCGCATGGTGGTCATTGCGCGGGGACACAAGTCGGACTCGGGCAACACGGAGTTCGCCATCATGCTGCACGACAACGCGGAGCGGAACAAGCCCAACGAGGACGGACCGGGCTACACGACGTTCGGCCGTGTCGTGGAAGGATGGCACACGATCGAGTTCATCTCGAAGAAGATGTCGCCGGGCTTTATGGCCAAGGAAGACCGCGACTTCCAGATTGGCTTCGAGAAGGTGGCGTTCGTGGAGCGCCTGACAAATGATAACGAAGAGGCCAAGATGCGGCTGGAAGAGCTGACGTACGTGCTCGAGACTCCGCATAGCGTCGTCATCATCTCGGAGAAGGACTGCCCGGAGAAGAGAGAGATGCAAAAGATGCTGCACAAGTTCCGCACGACCGTGCGAACGAAAGAGATCGGCTTCGCAAACCACATCCCGTACGAACTGGAGGCAGTGGAGGCACTGACCGGCCGTAAGTCGCTGCCGCTCCTGTTCATCAAGGGCCAGTACATGGGTGGCCTGCGTGAGCTGCAGAAACTGCAGCAGACGGGTACGCTGCGCACGATGCTGGAGAAGAGCGGCACGCTCGCCGAGGACATCGTGTGGTCGGCCATCAACCAGAATGGGCTCGTGCTCTTCAGCAAGTCGTACTGTCCGTACTGCAAGAAGACCAAGGAGCTGCTGGCCAGCCTTGGCGCCAAGCCGCTGGTGTTCGAGCTGGATCTGCGCGACGATGGCGCAGCCATTCAGGCCTTCTTGTTCCGCATGACGCGGCGGTCCACCGTGCCCAACCTCTTCATCAAGGCCAAGAGCGTCGGCGGCAACGACGACGTGCAGGCGCTGCACCGGTCCGGCGAGCTCGTGGAGCGACTCAAGAAGGTGCACGCCATCAACTAACTCACATGTCCTCATCCAACAAGAAAGAAGACAATCGTGAGGACAGAGGAGGACCCTTTAACCGTTCAACACGTCGTGTCCATTTAGCATCCTAAATCTGATCGTTAAATTCTAAATCCTAAAAGACCTTCCAGAAATGGGCACTTTAATCCCATTTCTGCGGCCATAAGACGAGCTATCCTACCAGGAGCAAAGCAGCATGCAGCTCGGGGCGTTCGTGGACCGCGTGGCCGTGGCCGTGGCCGACCAGGACGGCGAGGCGCTGGCCGAGATGCTCTCGCTCACCAAGGGCAGCACGGCCGCTGACACGCGCGCGCTGTCGGTGACGCAGGTGGCGCAGACCTGCCGCTCGAAGCTCAGCCGCTGGGACGCGTACGCCGAGGTGGTGGGCGGCGTCCTTCAGGCGCGCAAGCACCTGGATAGCCAGCACTTCGCTGAGGCCTATGATGCCCAGATCGGCGCCGTCATGTGCGTGAAATTAAAGCAGCAGTTTATAAGTATTTTAGTTTAGTTTAAAGAATTATTACACCCTCCTGAGTTTGGTATGTTTGGTGATGGAGCAGCAAGTTCATGGAGGTGTTTCGAGAAGAGACCAACTGGGTGATGCCCTTCCTGCACGTTCTGTTCGTGGACACGCGGCTGCTGGCTGCCAGGGTGAGTCAAAAGAAGGAGAAGACGGAGTTTTAGTTTGTGGCTGTTGACACAACTTTGTGTGACTGTTTTTTTAGGCGGATTATGAGGCTTCGCAAAGAGCTGGAGACGAGATTCATGACAGTCTCCGCAGTGCTGAGCAACATCTGAAAAAGGGCTTTGCTATGGCGGCCAACGACCGTGCACCGGCGGAGCACAACAAGAAGATGGGCGCGCTGTTTATCGTGAACCAGCTCTTCAAAATCTACTTCAAGCTCAACATGATCCACTTGTGCCGCAACCTCATCCGAGCGGTGGAAGGGCCGGCCTTCCCGCCCTTCGAGCGGTTTAACAAGGCGGACAAGGTGACGTACCAGTACTATGTGGGCCGCATCTCCATGTTCGAGGACCAATACCAGAAGGCTGAGACGTGCCTCGACTATGCGTGGAAACACTGCCACCGCGGCAAGATGCGCAACAAACGCATGATCCTGCAGTTCCTCGTGCCAGTGAAGTTGCTGCTGGGCGTGATGCCGTCGCCCAAGCTGCTCTCTGATTTCGCATTGGAAGAGTACACGGGGCTTACGGACGCTATTCGCGACGGCAATCTGCGCCTCTTCACGGAGTATCTGGGCAAGTACCAAGACAAGTTCATCCAACAGGGCGTGTATTTATTGATCGAGAAACTCCGTCTGTTGGTGCTGCGCAACCTCTTCAAGAAAGTGTACGTGACTGATGATGCTGAGCGAGTCTTAGTTCCCAGAAAATGGGTCTGCTCACGATTGACGGACTTGTGTGTTGTACGTGTTCACTGTTGCGGCACTAGTTACCTCATTCAGCAGAACCACCAACTGCACATGCAGGACTTCCAGTCGGCACTGCACTTCGCCACGGGCCAGTCCATGGATATGGACGAGATCGAGTGCGCTCTGACGAACCTTATCTTCAAAGGCTACGTCAAGGGATATATGTCCCACACGAAGAAGATCCTCGTCGTGAGCAAGACTCAGCCCTTCCCTCCAATTGTGGATGTGTCGAGCTAGGTAGGCAGCAAGCATGTGTCATCAGGGATAGAGTTGAGCTACAATTTACTTTGTAGCTCGGAAGAATCACGAGTCTACTTCTGCACTCATTTTTGAACCATTGTTCGCATCATTGCTTCCAGTTCTACTCGACGAGCACGTTTATATTCTTCGACAAGTTCCTCGCGAGTTTTTCCTGTGGTATCATTGGAACCAGACCCCACGAGTTTCAGAATTGAAGCTGCCCTCCCTTGTTCGGCGTGCGAAGTTGAAGCTGTGGAGTCCGAACGACGAACCTGGTAAAATTTGTCAATCGTGTCAAGACGGCCTCGCCTTCCACCACTTACAGCATCGTCGATTCTACTACGGCTTTCTGTAGGAGGTGATGGAGCTCGACGACGATCAGGATGCCGTGGCGGTGATTGAGGAGCGATAGGATTTGTTTTTGGTAATGATGACGACGCTTTCTCACTAAGTACAGGGAGAACGCGCTCACGGGTTCCGGGTCTTGGACCAGCAGTTGGTCTGCCGGTCTTCGAACCGCTACTTGATAGCGTGTTCGATAGTCGGTGACCATTTGCCTCATTTGCAGAATCTTCACGCAAAGGTGGCGGCACAGACAAAGTTGCCGACGAAGCCTAGTTTCAACAGCCCATGACCTCGTAACTGTTGGCCGATCTGCTGAAATTGTTAGGTGAGTGCGCGTGCCGAAAAACTACTTAAAAGCAATTTAACGTACGACTAGGATCTGTGTCAGCGACTACGAGGCTCGGATTAGCCACACCAGCACCAGTATTTTGAGCTTCCATCTCCTGCGAATGACCAATTATTAGTGCTTAGCTGCTTGATAATGGTGCGTAAAATGCTAGCATGAAAAAACTTACCGCCTCCAGCATCCAGTTCAAGCGCGCTTCCTTTGACTGAAGCTGGGTCTCGAGGCTGGTCAGTTGGTCACTTTTTGACGCGCTTTCATTTCCTGTATTATTTGCCTGGGAGTTCGGGAGGAGACTCCGTGCACTTGCACTGGTGTTCGCTTCCTCACTTCGCATCGACGCTGGATTCAGTATTTGCCTTGCGGAAAATTGTTGGGGGACATCCTAGCCATAGGTGCATTGCCAGCTTTCTTGCCACTATTTCGCTCGACCCTAATGTTGAAGCTTGAAGTTCAGTCAGAGAATCAATACTGGTAGATAAAATCAAAGAGGGATAATACCTATCGACACGACGAGATCGCTCGGACTGTAACAGTAGCTCCTTAAGACGTCGATTTTCTTCGACTAGTGCGGCATTTGCATTTCTAGAGGAGTCTTCTGTTGCTACGTTCGGCCTCTGATTAGCTCTCCTCAGCAATTCTCGCAAGCGATTGACTTCAGCCTACACACCACCAGCACTAGTTAGGCAACGAAGCAAACCACCTCTGTAGATTTCTCGAGCGAGGTACTTACGCGCATTGTCTGGATTTGACGTTCATAGTATAGACGCTGCTCCCAAGCATTTCGCTACTGAACAAACTGCGCCGAATGGGGCGAATACGCATGGCTTTCAGACGTTCTGCGAATCGTAGTGTGGCAAACGATTCCTCCAAACTACCCTTTGAAGGGCTAATGGTCACAATGAAAGCTGTTCGCCCCGATCCCTGCAGACACGTCTGGAGTAAGCGCGTCAAGACAGAGTCTCGAAACGGGACATGTGACCGCTCCTTTTGAGTAAGAGCCAACACGCAATTCGTCAAGGCCGACAAACTTTTGTTGATCGAAGCAAGTTCGCTTGCGTATTTATCGGTCAGCTCACTTCCGTTCACGTGCCACTTCTCCGATCCTCTACCAACATTATAAACAGGTAAGTAAGAAGTAGCGACCATAATGGTAGAAGAAAGGAACCTACGCTAGATCGACGAAGAATAGCCGCGAGAGTCGAGTCTGTTTTGAGGTGGCCTTGTTCTCACCTCCTGCAAAGGTCCTCCGTAACGTGATTTGAAAAACGGAATGGCCTCGGCTGCTGAATTGGTTGTAGAGATTATCACGGACTTCTCGATTCAGAGAGCCCTGCATTTAAGAAAGGGATGTATCACGTTTTAACGTTCGCCAAGCATTCGCAACACCAACATATGTGCGTACCTCGCGAAACGCTTGAAGCAGCTCTGCTTTACTACTCACGTTGCGAGAAGTCATGCCGTCTACAAACACCGATCCGTCCAACTTTTGTCGGATTGGAAGACTTTTTAATTCCTTTGCGCTGACTGTGCTGTTCCAGCGAGCACGCTGAGTTTGTGACCCAGCAGGAGCAGCCTTGGCATCTGAGGGTTGATTGTTTTCGTGTTAGCTGACATATCTGGAGAAAGTATGTCATAGATCTTCTCATTGTAGATCTGCGAATCGGTACGTTCAAGTCAGATATGTTAGTTCAGCCGCATGCGAGTCGTTAGAGCACACTATTACCTTACCTCAATAAAGAGCAGTAAATGCTGAAGGAAGCCCCATCAGGCCCTTGCTTTTCCTTCTCCATTTTTGCAAATAGTGTTTCGATGCTTCGTGGAACAACCCCATGACTTGCTGAAATAGGTTCAAGCACATTAATATTGGCATCCTCTTCGCGTTGAAGCCCGCTCATTGCTAACCGTAAAAGTATCAGGTCAGACCCCTAGAAAGCATGTATGGGAACAACTGTAACTTACTGTAAGTCTTGCCAGTTCCTGTTTGGCCACTGCGATAAACAGCAAACATGAGGGCTGATAAGCACATGTACTCAGCTCCGATGAAGAAGCAAGTAATCGCATAAACGTACTAGGCAAATACGCTGCAGTCAAAGCCGGCGATAAGAGCGTCAATGCACTCTGCAATGTACAAGTTTAGGTCACATCTATTAATTAGAACTAACTTCGCAGCACCAGCAACATGTATGGCGTACCTGCAACGCTGCGGAAAACGCTATCTTGCGTCGCTCCGTCAGTGAAGACGGCATCTGCTTTCAACACCTTCAGGTGCCCGTTCTTCTCCCACATCACCTCATTTTCCTGTTGGAATTGTCTTCGCATCAGCCAAACCTGTTTCCTCCAAGATAACTAGTGCTGTACTTCACACCTGAATGATTATCGTTGCAGGAGCAGATAAGTCGGGACCGCGGATGTCTGCTTCTGCTACTTCCGGCCATGGCTCCTCTTTTGCTTGAAGCGGCCGTACGCGAACAACCACTTTGAGTTTTTCGTCATTGTCCGTGCTGACGTTGTTACCACTTGGGATACCGTCGATCACCCCTTATCTGTCTCGTTAGCGAGAACATTGCCAAGCTTGCTCGGACTGGCCATGATTTCCAGCAAAATGGCCGACAGCTAATCCGCAAACAAGCTAGCAATCAACTTCAAGACAAGCTTAGTAATGTTGAAAGGAGCGATCAAAATAGCAAAAGTATGCCTCGAAAAGCGTTTGTTTCATTAGCCCACCATGCGTTCTCTATTGGTGTCGATACTGTCACATTACTCTGTCTGCTCTCAGCAGACTCCGCTGATTCAAAAGCACAGACTAAAGGTTTCTTGCGTTATGGTATTTTCCACTCAGGTTGAAATTGAAGCCTATCGCCCTTCGCAACCCGTTTAATCTGTCAGTACAATTCAGGTACCACCGTCAGGTTGCCTCTCGGCTGAAAATGTGATAGAATGACTTACCCGACACCCGCCTAGAGTGACTTGCTTCCCAGTTTTCAGTCGCTGCACATCTGCCGCAAGTCGAACGACTGATGCCAACCTTGGAGGGATTTCCTTGTCTCCAACGTGCATTATTATCTTTGAAAGCACCCGGTAAAGGAGCTCATCAAACATCTCGGGATCATAAAAGACGGTCATGCGCACGATTACAAACTCTAATTCCCACACAACCACGTGTTTGCGGATCATCGCTCGTTCTAGTCGTAATATATAAACACAATAACTGGTTAGACATCGCTTAATTCCATTAACCGTTCTCACTGCATGCAAACTCCTATTGCGTACCGACTTGAGCGAACTCTTTCTTGGCTTTCTCGGCAGTTTGTTGGAATCGCGAAAACAGATTAAGGATATCTTGTCCACGCTCATTTTCCAGTCGTCTTAGTTCCTGCTCGGATATCAACAATACGCATGAATTTCATGAGATTTTCGCTGTACTTCAGGTGCTCTCTGTAGTGAATATCCCTCTGGCTACCTGGCGGATCCGGACTCGGTCATACACGGGGTCATCATTGGATGGATCGTGCACCCACGACTGCTGAAAGCGACTGCACGTTGCCATCAGCTGTTTCTTTGTCATTGATAGCAGCGGTCGAAGAAGCGTCACTACATGCTCTCTCTCTGGACCAGCATTACCATGAGAGGTTGTCTCCTCGCTTTTGAGAGAAATGAATGGCAGACGATTCGCAATTCCTGCCAACCCATTGATTCCGCTCGCTCTCCCCAAGCGAAAGAGCGTCGTCTCTATCTGGTCGCCAAGATTGTGTGCTACAAATAAGCAACGCACACCGTTCTCTCGGCAGACCTCCTGAAGCAATTCGTACCGATACAGCCTTGCGTGCTCCTCCATCTTGCTAGCACGTGGTTTCACTCGCCTTGACGCCACGTCCACGTCTCCATCATATCCTCCTCTTTGCTGCACGTCATTTTCAATGTGCCACTTGCACACCTTCGTCACATGCTCGATACCTCCGTGCTTGGCGCAAACCTGTGCGGCCTCCTCCGCTTCCTGGCTGCTTCAGGGCGCAGCCGGTGATCCACAGTCACCGCCAGCAGTGGGGTCTTGATTTCATTGCTCTGCAAATACTCTCGCAGCAACAGCATTAACGCCATGCTATCGGCTCCTCCAGAGACAGCTACAGCGATCGGGAACTCGCCGGACGCAGCACTGCAGCCTGCACACGTCACATATCAGCCGTCACACGTCGCAGATTAGATTATATTCATCCTTCACTTAAGTACGATTTAAAAAATACATTAATACCGTGGTCCATGGGATATAACTCTTGATGCAGACGCTTCTGGGAGAGGCCGCACTGGCGCACGGCGTCCTGGAACATGGCCGAAGACACGGCGGCTTCACGGCCAATAGGCTCCCTTCTAACAGTAGTCACAAGCCGCCTGGGCGTCCATAGTCGCCGCGTCGCGAGGCCTCGGAATGCGGTCCTCATGGTCTTATGCTGCGTCTTTTGTGTCGAAGTATAATGTTAAAAGTATTAGAATACCTCAAAATACTATTTTGAACAACATAAACAACAACTTGACTCATAGTATAATACTATTTGTGATCAACAACTTGGCAAATAGTGTAATACTATTGTTGATTAACAAAAACAACAACTTGGTCTATTTATGACGTGGATGATGGCAGCGAGGACGAGTCCACGTATTAATAATTGTTTAGTTTTTCTCAGTTATGGAAGTATTGGCCTGTTGAGACTGACGCTTCAGAAGCTCATCAATTGGCGAGCTGAGCGCACATGGAGCTGACGCAGGAGCTCGTGAAAAGAAGGTGGAGCTACTGGAGCAGCAAAAGACCAAGGCCGCCAAGCTCAATGAACTCTTAGACGGTACGTACGTACGCTGCCACTAGTCTGGTAACTATCTACTATCTACTGCGGTGATTGACGTTCGGCGTTGCATTGCCAGCCCCGGCGGGTTTAATGAGAACTCCCGTAAGACGTGCAAGAATCTGGAGGCCGCCATTACGGCGTCCAAGCGGCCTGGGTACTTTGCGTATTATGAGCAACCCGAGCACTTGAAAAACGTCATTCGAGGCGGCGAAGTTAAGCGCTTGCAGGACCAGATCATGCACCTGCAGAAGCAGATCGACCAGCTAACGGAGAAAATCGAGAAGAGCGCCGATGGTCACGAGGTGGGGCACACCGGCACTACCATCACGAGCCTCAAGCACTGGCTCGCCACCTACGGCGCGCCGAAACAATCCACCTCGGACCTCTTCACCATGTTCACACCGGATAAAAAGGTCTACGGCGGCACTGCGCACTACTCCGCTTTCAGGACCCAGTCCAGTACCATGAAGAAGGGTCGTCTAACCAAGTGATGCATGTACAACACATGTATCTGTGGGTTATCAGAAGATGAAACGAAAAGATTAGGCGACAAGCACGTACAGTTGTGAAGTAAAGTAAACGTGTTGAGCATGTTAAGCCTAATCAAAGAACACAGCTACAGCTACAACAGTGCACATGGGGACATTCCCACACACTTAGAAGGTCGAGTACTTGCCGAGCTTCTCCACGTTACGGAAGTCCGCGCCGGCGTAGCGAGCCTTGGCACCAAGCTCCTCCTCAATACGCAGAAGCTGGTTGTACTTCGCCAGACGCTCCGAACGGCACGGGGCACCCGTCTTGATCTGGCCGGCGCTCAGACCCACAGCCAGGTCGGCGATAAACGTGTCCTCGGTCTCACCGCTGCGGTGGCTAGTCATGATAGCCCAGCCGGCCTTCTTGGCCATCGTCACGGCCTCGATCGACTCCGTGATGCTGCCAATCTGGTTCACCTTCAGCAGAAGCGCGTTGCAAGCCTTCAGGTCGATGGCCTTCTGGACACGCGTGGGGTTGGTCACCGTAAGGTCGTCGCCCACAATCTGCACGTCCTCGCCAACCTGGGAGGTGAAGTTCACCCACGACTCCCAGTCATCCTGGTCAAACGGGTCTTCAATGGACACGATGTTGCTCGAGTTCTTGCACTTAGCAATGAAGCCCTGGTACACCTCGGTCAGCTTCTCAGCAGAGATCTTCTCCGACTCAGGGGCGTTGGGGTTCTTGAAGTCCAGGTTGTAACGAGCGTCCTTGGCGCCAGTGTAGAACTCCGAAGCGGCGACATCCATGCCAAGCTTCACCTTGTCCGTGTAGCCGGCGGCCTTGATGGCCTCCTCGATCAGGTCGATGGCCTCACCGTTCGACTGGATGTTGGGGGCGAAACCACCCTCGTCACCCACAGCCGTAGCGTCCAGGCCGTAGCGGCCCTTGATCACCTTCTTCAAGTTGTGGTACACCTCCGAGCCGATCTTCATGGCCTCCGTGAAGCTCGTGGCACCCACGGGCAGGATCATGAACTCCTGCATGGCCAGCTTGTTGCCGGCGTGCGAGCCACCGTTGATGATGTTGAACGACGGCACGGGCAGGCACGGCGTCGGGTTGCCGGCCAGGTCAGCAATGTACTGCCACAGGGGCTGCTTCTTGGCGGCGGCACCGGCACGGCACAGCGCCAGGGACACGCCCAGGATGGCGTTGGCGCCCAGTTTCTTCTTGCACCAGCCCCACTCGTTCTGCGTGCCGTCCAGGGTCTCCACCATGTACCTGTCGAGCTCAGCCTGCTTGGTCACGTCCTTGCCGATGAGAGCGGGAGCGATGATGTCGTTCACGTTCTTCACGGCGTTCAGGACGCCCTTGCCCATGTAGTCGGCGCCACCGTCGCGCATCTCCAGGGCCTCGAACTCGCCCGTGGACGCTCCGCTGGGGACTGCGGCCGTGTACAGACCGGTCTCAGTCTTCAGGTCGACCTCGACAGTGGGGTTGCCACGCGAGTCGAAGATCTGGCGGGCCTTGATCGAAATAATCGACACCATTGTTGAGAAGTAGCTTGGTTTTCTTGAACTTGAGGCGTAGGATGCCAATTCGAAAATGAGTGAAGCCGACGTCGACGGCGCACGGATCCTCCCCTTTGGCGTCGTGGACTCACCCCTTCCGATCTTTTCTCCCGTCCCTTCCTAGGTTAGGATGAATGGGGCGATGATACCGCCTGAGATAAGGTTAGCAGGCGAGTTTGAGCGGATTCTAACCTTTAACTAGGACGCTTTGGCGCTTGGATATCATGTTAAGCGCTGTGATTGGTCCGTTCAAGTCGCAAGAGAAACGCGGCGAGTGCAGAGCCGTGCTCGATGAGGCGCTTTCTATGGCGACCAGGATCGAGTTGGGCGTGCACAACACCATTGCCTCGCTCGGCCACAGTTGATTGCACGGCTCGATCACATGAGGAAGCAAAGATGCCCGTCGTTAAGCACGTCCATCTGACGACGGCGTCAAATGCGGCGATCGTGTGTCGCAGCCAACATTCACGCAGCATGGCCCGAAGCTCATGACGACTGGCCATGACACGCTTCATGCGCGTTGTCGATGAGCAATTGCAATTCAAATCAACATTATGTTGTCATGGTGGCAACGAGGACACTACCCGGCCAAAGCTTGGGACGGCGCACTGCACGCTGCCACCTCGGATAAAGACAGGTGGACTCTACTTGGTGCGCTTCAGACTCTATGACCGCTTCATTACGGCTTCCTGGCTGATGACCTGGCCGCGCGGCGCTGCAGCTGGCGCTAGCCAGGACTGTCGTTGGCTGGGTGTGTGAGATTCGAAGCAGACCACCTGCTGCAGGGGACTTGCGAAGCCACTTCAATGGACAATGGCACGAGCAAATGGCTGCTACATGCACTGCGGCTTGCTGTTCTCGAATGTCTCGACGCTAGCGGCAAGGATCTCTGCAAGGCCCGATGCTCTTGCGCTCTTGTTCGATCTACGCTGCCGCAGCCACCACCCATCCATTGCGTATCATACCTGCCGCTACGTACAGTACCACATCAGCTCGTGAATCTCAAGCAACTTCAACGTCCTCGACATCATATCAACGCGCGCAGCGAGCAACGAGCTCAACACCAACCCAGCCTACTACAAATAAAACTACTTCGACTTGTTGGTTATAGCCTTCATCACTAAACGCTATGCAGCAAACCGACTACGTATGCCTCAATGAGACCAATGGTTAGAAAGTCGAGTACTTGCCGAGCTTCTCCACGTTACGGAAGTCCGCGCCGGAGTAGCGAGCATTGGCGCCAAGCTCCTCCTCAATACGCAGAAGCTGGTTGTACTTCGCCAGACGCTCCGAACGGCACGGGGCACCCGTCTTGATTTGGCCGGCGCTCAGACCCACAGCCAGGTCGGCGATGAACGTGTCCTCGGTCTCACCGCTGCGGTGGCTGGCCATGATGGCCCAGCCGGCCTTCTTGGCCATCGTCACGGCCTCGATCGACTCCGTGATGCTGCCAATCTGGTTCACCTTCAGCAGAAGGGCGTTGCAAGCCTTCAGGTCGATGGCCTTCTGGACACGCGTGGGGTTGGTCACCGTAAGGTCGTCGCCCACAATCTGCACGTCCTTGCCGACCTTCGACGTGAACTTCACCCACGACTCCCAGTCGTCCTGGTCAAACGGGTCCTCGATAGACACGATGTTGCTCGAGTTCTTGCACTTAGCAATGAAGCCCTGGTACACCTCGGTCAGCTTCTCGGCCGGGATCTTCTCCGACTCGGGAGCGTTCGAGTTCTTGAAGTCCAGGTTGTAACGAGCGTCCTTGGCGCCAGTGTAGAACTCCGAAGCGGCGACATCCATGCCAAGCTTCACCTTGTCCGTGTAGCCGGCGGCCTTGATGGCCTCCTCGATCAGGTCGATGGCCTCACCGTTCGACTGGATGTTGGGGGCGAAACCACCCTCGTCACCCACAGCCGTAGCGTCCAGGCCGTAGCGGCCCTTGATCACCTTCTTCAAGTTGTGGTACACCTCCGAGCCGATCTTCATGGCCTCCGTGAAGCTCGTGGCACCCACGGGCAGGATCATGAACTCCTGCATGGCCAGCTTGTTGCCGGCGTGCGAGCCACCGTTGATGATGTTGAACGACGGCACGGGCATGCACGGCGTCGGGTTGCCGGCCAGGTCAGCAATGTACTGCCACAGGGGCTGCTTCTTGGCGGCGGCACCGGCACGGCACAGCGCCAGGGACACGCCCAGGATGGCGTTGGCGCCCAGTTTCTTCTTGCACCAGCCCCACTCGTTCTGCGTGCCGTCCAGGGTCTCCACCATGTACCTGTCGAGCTCAGCCTGCTTGGTCACGTCCTTGCCGATGAGAGCGGGAGCGATGATGTCGTTCACGTTCTTCACGGCGTTCAGGACGCCCTTGCCCATGTAGTCGGCGCCACCGTCGCGCATCTCCAGGGCCTCGAACTCGCCCGTGGACGCTCCGCTGGGGACGGCAGCACGATACTGGCCCAGCTCGGTCGTCAGGTCGACCTCGACGGTCGGGTTGCCACGCGAGTCGAAGATCTGGCGTGCCTTGATGGAGATGATGGACACCATGATTGGATAGAGAGGAGATTAGATAGCGATAGTTGTGGTTGAACTACTTGAGGCTTGGAAGACCAATTCGTAAATGAGCTCGGCATGTTTCATGTTGAATCAACGTGAGGAGTTCTGAAGACACCTTGCGAGATCTCAATGATACTTTTTTTCTGCTTGGGTCTCGCCGTCGCAAGAGACACGCAGCGACGACAGACGGGGCAGCCACGCCGTCGTTTCTCTGTGGCTTTTAACACGTCACAGGGTCTCATGTGTCGAGCAAGTTGATTTCACACGCACGGTGCAAAATGCGAGGGATTTCATTTTCCCGGCCTGCTTTCGCTGGGCTCCGTCATGGCATGGCCAGTCATTACACCGGCGCCCAGGGCGGACGGATGCAGCTTTAATAAAGGAGACGCAGACGCGCGCGCCATTTGCCAGCCGACCGCGGGCGCGGCAGGTGTTGAGACAGCGCGTGACGGGCGAACGCGCCCGTGCCACAGCGCCGTGTCATGCAGCGGCCTTCGTGATTTGACGTTGAATGCTTGGCGAATCTCTGTCGCCCCGATTAGGCGTCTGATTGCGGGCCCAGCGTGGAGACATCAAGCTGGAACACGCCCTGCTCCTGGCCCGAATCTCCTCCAACCAGGCTCGACCGCTTCAGGACGATGTCGATTAGATCGGTGGATTTTGTTCTAGTGACTCCAGCAGTGCTGATTGATCTGGGCTGGGACCAGCACAGATCAATTTCGGCGTAAGATAAACCGAGGCGGTTGATGAGCAAACCCAAGCCTCGTCACAGCGCCGCCGTTCTCGTTAATGGGGCTCTCCTCGTTAAAACATAAAGCTTTGCCAAGCAAATGCCGTTAGTAGCCACAAAAACATGACTCCCACGTGCGTGGCGGGACTCTCCGTGTCTCGAAGATGCTAACGAGGTTAACAATGCTATAGAATCATCTTCACAATTCCTCATTTACGAATTGGACTTCCAAGCCTCAAGTAGTTACAACCACAACAGCCAGAGTTCTTGCTAGCAAACCTCTTCTCTATCCAATCATGGTGTCCATCATCTCCATCAAGGCCCGCCAGATCTTCGACTCGCGTGGCAACCCGACCGTCGAGGTCGACCTGACGACCGAGCTGGGCCAGTATCGTGCTGCCGTCCCCAGCGGAGCGTCCACGGGCGAGTTCGAGGCCCTGGAGATGCGCGACGGTGGCGCCGACTACATGGGCAAGGGCGTCCTGAACGCCGTGAAGAACGTGAACGACATCATCGCTCCCGCTCTCATCGGCAAGGACGTGACCAAGCAGGCTGAGCTCGACAGGTACATGGTGGAGACCCTGGACGGCACGCAGAACGAGTGGGGCTGGTGCAAGAAGAAACTGGGCGCCAACGCCATCCTGGGCGTGTCCCTGGCGCTGTGCCGTGCCGGTGCCGCCGCCAAGAAGCAGCCCCTGTGGCAGTACATTGCTGACCTGGCCGGCAACCCGACGCCGTGCATGCCCGTGCCGTCGTTCAACATCATCAACGGTGGCTCGCACGCCGGCAACAAGCTGGCCATGCAGGAGTTCATGATCCTGCCCGTGGGTGCCACGAGCTTCACGGAGGCCATGAAGATCGGCTCGGAGGTGTACCACAACTTGAAGAAGGTGATCAAGGGCCGCTACGGCTGTGGGTGACGAGGGTGGTTTCGCCCCCAACATCCAGTCGAACGGTGAGGCCATCGACCTGATCGAGGAGGCCATCAAGGCCGCCGGCTACACGGACAAGGTGAAGCTTGGCATGGATGTCGCCGCTTCGGAGTTCTACACTGGCGCCAAGGACGCTCGTTACAACCTGGACTTCAAGAACCCCAACGCCCCTGAGTCGGAGAAGATCTCTGCTGAGAAGCTGACCGAGGTGTACCAGGGCTTCATTGCTAAGTGCAAGAACTCGAGCAACATCGTGTCCATTGAAGACCCGTTTGACCAGGATGACTGGGAGTCGTGGGTGAACTTCACCTCCCAGGTTGGCGAGGACGTGCAGATTGTGGGCGACGACCTTACGGTGACCAACCCCACGCGTGTCCAGAAGGCCATCGACCTGAAGGCTTGCAACGCGCTTCTGCTGAAGGTGAACCAGATTGGCAGCATCACGGAGTCGATCGAGGCCGTGACGATGGCCAAGAAGGCTGGCTGGGCCATCATGGCCAGCCACCGCAGCGGTGAGACCGAGGACATGTTCATCGCCGACCTGGCTGTGGGTCTGAGCGCTGGCCAAATCAAGACGGGTGCCCCGTGCCGTTCGGAGCGTCTGGCGAAGTACAACCAGCTTCTGCGTATTGAGGAGGAGCTTGGCGCCAATGCTCGCTACTCCGGCGCGGACTTCCGTAACGTGGAGAAGCTCGGCAAGTACTCGACTTTCTAACCATTGTCTCATTGAGGCATACGTAGTCGGTCTGCTGCATAGCGTTTAGTGATGAAGGCCATAACCAACAAGTCCACGTAGTATTATTTGTACAGAAGCTGGCTCGGTTTGTGTTGTTTGTGTGGTTTGTGTTGACGTAGCTCTTTTCGATCGTCAATCAAACTCTGACCTTGACGTTTGATTCGCCGCCTTTTCGCCCAGTCATCTCTCTCGTTCCGGCTCCGACTCGTCCGCCACCAATTGCGCTTGACGAGGAGCTCAGTTAGCAAAGTGCGTCCAGAATGACCAAGTCGCTCAAGTCGTCGGCGGTGGCGCCTGTGCCGGGCTTTTCGGCTACGTAGTGAAGCCTGGCCAGCCGCTCCAGTGGACCAACGAGGTGGAGGAGTTCTGCATGAACCTCAACTCGGCGGCGCTCGGAGCCGAGGCTGCCAAGGGCCGCTCCACGCTGTCGGTGCTCGTCAAGGAGAGCAAGATCGCGCTGTGCACGCTGACGCCCGAGGTGGCGGAGCAGTGGAACCTGACGCAGACCTTCACGCCTCAGGACGGCGTGCTCGAGTTCGTGGTGGACGGTCCCAACGCGATCCACCTCACAGGCTTCATCGAGGTGCAGGAGGAGGAGGACAGCGGCAGCGAGCACGACTACGACGACGAGGATGACGAGGAGGAGATGATGGTGTTCGGTAGCGACGGGTCTGAGGAGGAGGAGCTGAACGACGAGACGGCCAAGAACCGCTTCGAGGTGCTCGAGGAGCGCGTCCACGACGAGTCAGAAGCCAAGAAGTCACCCAAGAAGGACGCCGCTGCCAAGAAAGAGGCTGCTGCGAAGAACGACGCGGCTAAGAAGGAGGCTGCTGCCAAGGAGACTGCAGCTAAGGAAGCCGCTGATAAGGTGGAGAAGGAGAAGGAGGAGAAAGAGGCTAAGAAGAAGGCCAAGGCTGCTGCCAAGGAGAAGAAGACGGCGGAGAAGCTTGCCGAGGTGACTGGTGAGAGCGTGAAGAGCAAGAAGCGTGCGGCACCGGCGGAGTCCGTCGAGGTCCCCAAGAAAACCAAGGTCACTACGCGTGTGCATAAGGGCGTCACCATCGAGGAAATGTAAGTACCTGACATGCATCAAATCAGGCATCCAAGAAAGCTGCCTGCGTTGTAGCGATCGGTATCTGATGCTTTTTATCGTCTTGTTTCATGATGACAGTGCTGTGGGCAAGGGCCGCCCCGTGCAGCGTGGTCGTAAAGTGGGCATTCTCTACTGTGGCCGCCTGATTAACGGCAAGCAGTTCGACGCGACGCAGAACCGTAAGCGGCCGTTCACATTCCGCCACGGCATCGGCGACGTGATTAAGGGCATGGACATCGGCATCGAAGGTATGCGTGCTGGTGGCAAGCGCAAGATCACCATCCCGTCGCGCCTGGGCTACGGACGTGAGGGTGCGCCTCCAAGCATCCCGCGCAACGCCGACCTTATCTTCGAGATCGAAATTGTGTCAGCATAGAGGTGTCCTTTGTAATGCATTGAGTGTGCTACAGTTGTGCAGCACACTTAGTAACTTCAAAGTGCACATGTTCCAGCCCTGTTGGTTGTTTCAGCTCTCTTTGCTTACAAAAACTTGAGGAAAAATTCGACGTGTAGTACTCACAGTCAATCATGCTTGGTGCACCACCACCAGCAATTCAAACCCTCATAAAGTGTAGTGCACCGCTGAACTTCAGCGGCGTCTTTATTTCAGCCAGAAGGAGTAAAAGTTAAACTGATTCTGAATCAGTCGCTCCGCAAAATCAAACTCCATGTTTGCTGTACAGACGCATCTCGTTAAGCTGCTCGTGGTCTCGCAACTGCAGTAGTATTTTTGTGGTTGCCTGACACTTGTAAATAATTGCCAACGGACTGACGTAAGCGTGCCATTGGAGCCGATTGAAGACATCAGATGTTTGCCATCGATCACTGGACGAGTGTCCTAGCACGGCGTTTGGTGCTCCACAAGTCATGCATCCACAGGTACTGTCCGGGGTAATCCAGGATGACCTGCTCCAGCATCGAAGCGTACGTCTGCACGAGCGCTGTAGCCCGCGCCTTGGCATCGCCTTCATTCGTCGTCCTGGCAGCGGTGGCATCGGTTGAGATCTGAATTCAAGACAAGGCATCCGAATGAATCCCGTAGCACCTCAGCAGAAGCAACACCAAGCCACAAAGACGTCGTTCGTACCGGACGCAGCACCAGTCGAAAGGGCTTATCCGCCGGGTCGGACGTCTCGTAGAACCGCTTGTTGTGCAGCACGACAGCGAACCAGAGCGTCGCACCCGTGTCCAAGTGCAGCCTCGCGGCACCCGTCGGGAAGTGCGTGGGCTGGCCGAGGAACGTCACGTCCGCCCGCGTGTGCTCGCTGTTGCAGCGCTGGTCCGCCACGAGCCCAACCAGCTGCGCCGCGTCGCCGTCCGCGTTGGGGCGCTGCAGCACGTCGCGCAAGAGTCCGTAGCACTTCTTGTCCTGCGTTGCATGGATCGGCGTGAACCAGGAAGTTGCCATTGTCACGGCATCAAACACGTCATTGTCAACGTCAGCTCATCCCCTATGCCTCCCAAGCAGAAATGGACATTCTTGCAACAATAAAACGCACCGCAATCAAGTGGCGGCCTGGCGCCTGGCGAATCGACGCCACCAGCTAGCGCGCGGTCGTGGAGAGGCCGGTACACGACCCACTGCGTCTCGACGGGCACGACCGGCCTGGCCAACGCCGCCGGCAGGATCTCCCAGAAGCCTGTGGCAGGATGTGAGGCACACGCCGCAGAAACAAGCAGCATACACACACCACGTCAGGTTGAAGTTGCCTCGACCAGCTGGCACGCTTCAGAAAATGCGACGGGCTGCTCGTCGACAGTCTCGGCTAGTGCCACGCACCGACGTGGCCGGTCGTGATGACGGCGTGGCCGCAGCCGGTGGCCATCGCTGCTCGGAGGGCTGCCACGGCCGCCCGGGTGTCCTGGTCCTGGTCTTCGTCCTGGTCGGCCAGCGCCACGAGCGCCTGCGGACTGCGCGCGTCCGCCAATCGCAGCAGCCACAGCAGCGACAGCGCCGCAGACACGTAGGCCTCGCGGGCCACGCGCGTGCGCTGCGCCTCCTCCAGGTGCGGCAGCGCGGCCGCCACGCGCGCGAGCACCACCCGCCGACGCAGCCGCATCACTTGGTCGCCATGACGCACCCCGTCACACGTCACACACGCACGCAAAGAACGGCACACAGTGCAGTTAGCAACCGATACGAACGTTAACTCGCCGCGATGTCGCAAGGATACGCAGGTCGCGCGGGTCGACCCGGGCTGGCCCATGTCGCCACGGGCCGGCCCAGATTCGCGGCACTTGAGCTTTGTATGCGCGGACACCCGCGACGTGGCGACAAAGAACGCGCTTGCGGTGGGGACCAGTCAGCCGCAAGCGGACGCTCACAAACGTCCCCAAGAATAGCTGGGTCGACATCCGCTCCGCTCTGCAGCAGCGTGGCCGTGGCTGGCACTCACCATAAAAGAAAACGCCTCCCAGCGCCTCCGCCGTGACCCCGAGCAGTCGATCCGGAAGCCCCCGCGCCAGCACCCGCAGCCCCCCGCAGCGCCCACGATGCCCAACCTGCTGAGAGACCTCATGTCCATGGTGTCGCCCCAGGCCGCCAAGCGCCCGCTGCAGTCTCCATCCAGTCGCCTGTCGCCCGCCAATCAGAATGTGGCGTCGAGCGGTCCGTTCGCGGACTTGTCGACCCGGAGACCCGCCGCGCCCGTGACGGTGGAGCAAGAGCAGGAGCAGGCCAAGATGGACGCCTTCGTGTTCTTCACCATGATGCGGTAGGGCCCCGGTCCGAAGACTCGACCGCCGCCGCGACCGCCGCCGCGACCGCAGCCGCCGGCCAGTACCATAGTTCGATATCTATAACAGGGCTTCGACCCCCACCCGTGCATAGCTCCCTCTGCGCTGCAAGGGACTTGCTCGTCGACAACCAATACACTTCCCTCTTCGCTCTCGTGCCTTGCACGGGAGCTTCCTTGCCTTCTCCACCCTCGGTTTTTGCATTGCACCCCTTGGCGGCGCACACAACCCAGTCGTCCGTCACACACGTTGAGTAAACGACGCCGAATTCCGACATGCTCCACGCATCGGTTTCTCATTGAATGAGTTTCTTTTGGTAGTTGAACTAGCGACTCGATCTTTCTGCTTGGGGCAAGTTCAAGTCTGAATGTTGACGACAACACAAGCATTTGCAGATGGGTTTCTTGTCCTTGGTAGTTCTAAGCTTACTTTGTTTGGTCTCCTGGAGCTTCGTGAATACAACAGTACGTCCGCTACCAATTTCAAGCTGGCGCTGAATGATAACCAGACGCGCGTCGTCACAGCCACGGCCGCCGTCAATAAGGCCCCCACGAGCGTGTGTGCATGCCTTTAGCTTTCAAGCAATACAAGTCGACTTATTATGTCTGCACCATCGGAATAGCACTTAGCCACGGAGTGCACCTCCAAGAAATACGTGCAGCAACGATACCTGGATCGGTTTAACAAACGGCAGCTTGCTGGTTGGCATTCATTCGTTGTGATTGCTTGCTGCAGTTCTTTCCGAGGTTTCCTTGCAGTATGCCACAGCAGTTTGGCAAACAGGCAATCGGCAAAGGACAGCCGAGCGTCAGCTTTAAATACCAGCAAATACTACAAGTAGGTATTCCATTGATCGCAGCCTCACAACTCCTGCACATGAGTTGTCCATGCAGAGTCGTTCCAAGTTTGAGAGCTCTGCCTCAAGCAGTGGTTTCCGACACCAAGCAGAATTTGCCCCAAGCAGAAAGATCGAGTCGCTAGTTCAACTACCAAAAGAAACTCATTCAATGAGAAACCGATGCGTGGAGCATGTCGGAATTCGGCGTCGTTTACTCAACGTGTGTGACGGACGACTGGGTTGTGTGCGCCGCCAAGGGGTGCAATGCAAAAACCGAGGGTGGAGAAGGTAAGGAAGCTCCCGTGCAAGGCACGAGAGCGAAGAGGGAAGTGTATTGGTTGTCGACGAGCAAGTCCCTTGCAGCGCAGAGGGGAGCTATGCACGGGTGGGGGTCGAAGCCCTGTTATAGATATCGAACTATGGTACTGGCCGGCGGCTGCGGTCGCGGCGGCGGTCGAGTCTTCGGACCGGGGCCCTACCGCATCATGGTGAAGAACACGAAGGCGTCCATCTTGGCCTGCTCCTGCTCTTGCTCCACCGTCACGGGCGCGGCGGGTCTCCGGGTCGACAAGTCCGCGAACGGACCGCTCGACGCCACATTCTGATTGGCGGGCGACAGGCGACTGGATGGAGACTGCAGCGGGCGCTTGGCGGCCTGGGGCGACACCATGGACATGAGGTCTCTCAGCAGGTTGGGCATCGTGGGCGCTGCGGGGGCTGCGGGTGCTGGCGCGGGGGCTTCCGGATCGACTGCTCGGGGTCACGGCGGAGGCGCTGGGAGGCGTTTTCTTTTATGGTGAGTGCCAGCCACGGCCACGCTGCTGCAGAGCGGAGCGGATGTCGACCCAGCTATTCTTGGGGACGTTTGTGAGCGTCCGCTTGCGGCTGACTGGTCCCCACCGCAAGCGCGTTCTTTGTCGCCACGTCGCGGGTGTCCGCGCATACAAAGCTCAAGTGCCGCGAATCTGGGCCGGCCCGTGGCGACATGGGCCAGCCCGGGTCGACCCGCGCGACCTGCGTATCCTTGCGACATCGCGGCGAGTTAACGTTCGTATCGGTTGCTAACTGCACTGTGTGCCGTTCTTTGCGTGCGTGTGTGACGTGTGACGGGGTGCGTCATGGCGACCAAGTGATGCGGCTGCGTCGGCGGGTGGTGCTCGCGCGCGTGGCGGCCGCGCTGCCGCACCTGGAGGAGGCGCAGCGCACGCGCGTGGCCCGCGAGGCCTACGTGTCTGCGGCGCTGTCGCTGCTGTGGCTGCTGCGATTGGCGGACGCGCGCAGTCCGCAGGCGCTCGTGGCGCTGGCCGACCAGGACGAAGACCAGGACCAGGACACCCGGGCGGCCGTGGCAGCCCTCCGAGCAGCGATGGCCACCGGCTGCGGCCACGCCGTCATCACGACCGGCCACGTCGGTGCGTGGCACTAGCCGAGACTGTCGACGAGCAGCCCGTCGCATTTTCTGAAGCGTGCCAGCTGGTCGAGGCAACTTCAACCTGACGTGGTGTGTGTATGCTGCTTGTTTCTGCGGCGTGTGCCTCACATCCTGCCACAGGCTTCTGGGAGATCCTGCCGGCGGCGTTGGCCAGGCCGGTCGTGCCCGTCGAGACGCAGTGGGTCGTGTACCGGCCTCTCCACGACCGCGCGCTAGCTGGTGGCGTCGATTCGCCAGGCGCCAGGCCGCCACTTGATTGCGGTGCGTTTTATTGTTGCAAGAATGTCCATTTCTGCTTGGGAGGCATAGGGGGATGAGCTGACGTTGACAATGACGTGTTTGATGCCGTGACAATGGCAACTTCCTGGTTCACGCCGATCCATGCAACGCAGGACAAGAAGTGCTACGGACTCTTGCGCGACGTGCTGCAGCGCCCCAACGCGGACGGCGACGCGGCGCAGCTGGTTGGGCTCGTGGCGGACCAGCGCTGCAACAGCGAGCACACGCGGGCGGACGTGACGTTCCTCGGCCAGCCCACGCACTTCCCGACGGGTGCCGCGAGGCTGCACTTGGACACGGGTGCGACGCTCTGGTTCGCTGTCGTGCTGCACAACAAGCGGTTCTACGAGACGTCCGACCCGGCGGATAAGCCCTTTCGACTGGTGCTGCGTCCGGTACGAACGACGTCTTTGTGGCTTGGTGTTGCTTCTGCTGAGGTGCTACGGGATTCATTCGGATGCCTTGTCTTGAATTCAGATCTCAACCGATGCCACCGCTGCCAGGACGACGAATGAAGGCGATGCCAAGGCGCGGGCTACAGCGCTCGTGCAGACGTACGCTTCGATGCTGGAGCAGGTCATCCTGGATTACCCCGGACAGTACCTGTGGATGCATGACTTGTGGAACACCAAACGCCGTGCAAGGACACTCGTCCAGTGAACGATGGGGCCAAGATGGGGTCTTCTTTGCTAGAGCAGTCGTCATCAGCGACCGTCTGGCGGGTATAAGCGAATTGAATGGCGAGCCCGTACACACAATACGACTGCAGCAAAAAGGTTTGATTATGGATGGTGTGGTGTCAATGCACGCAACGATTGTCTACTGCAGCTCGAACTTAAAGCTCATCCTTTTCAGCTCCTCCAAGAATCTCGTTCATGATGTCGTCGTCCTCGTCGTCCTCTTCGATATCATCCAGCTGCATGTCCTCACCATCCCACGGCTTCACGGATTCCATAGCGGGCAGTTCATCAAAACCAACCGTCGATTCCCGGCCCTGCAGTACGCCCATCAAGAACTCGCTGATGTCTTCCGAAGTGAAAGCGCCGCGCTGCACCACGTAGCGCTTGCGGTCCAGATTAATAGCCACGATCGAAGGGTAGCCGAAGGTCAGCTCAAACTGGTTTTCAAAAGCGAGCTGATCGCCACCCTGCATCCAACCAAACTTGAACGGCTTGCCGCGTACAACCTTTGCTGCCTCCTCGAGTGTACTGATGTAGCCCTCACGTCCGCTTTTGCCGCTTTCCGTGATGTGAGGGAGCATACTGATAACGCAACTCGACTTACCAGCGCAAAAATCCTTCATCTCGTCACCAGAGGTTAGCTCGTGGATCTTGGGCCCGCCGCCCAACGCTTCCTGGGCCAACATGCCGTACTGTGTGATGGCTTCAGCCTCCCGTTCGCCCTGGTATTCCGTTGCATCGACCACGCCCTTCGATTTGGGACTAAAAACCTTAATGGTAGGGAATCCTTGGATGTCATACTCGGCGGCCTTCTGTTCGTTGGCCGTCGCGTCGATTGCAGCGAGCTTCACATATCCATTCAGCTCGCTCGCAGCCTTCTCCCACTCGGAGCCAGCGCCTTGCAGTGTCCGCACCAGGGCGCGTAGAACTCCACCATCCACACCTCACCACTGTTGAGCACGAGGTCGTCGAACGTGTCGTCCGTGAGCGTGACCACGTCGCTGTTGCTCGAGGGTGCGGCCTTCTTCTTCTTCTCCGTCTTAGGCTTCTTCTTCTTCTCGCCAAGCCGCGCCTTGACGAACTTCCTGGCGGCCGACATGGCTCCGTCCACGAGGCCCTTGGCCGTACGGTCGCCGTCGAACGTCGTGGGTCGGTTCTTGTTATCGCCGAAAAACTTGACGGCGGGAAGCCGCGCACCGCGAACTGCTGGATGAACTCCTCGTGCTCCTGACAGTCGATGGCGCCCACCTTCACCACGCCGTCCAGCGCCTTGGCCGCCTTTGTGTACTCGGGCGCCAGCTCGCGGCAGTGGCCGCACCACGGCGCGTAGAACTCGATCATCCACACGCTGTTGTCCGTCTCCACGAGCTCCTGGAAGCTGCTCGGGTCCAGCTGCACCACCTTGTCCTCGTCCGTGTACATGGAGCCCCGGACGGCCGCCAGCAAACCCGCCGCCGCGCACAAGAACAGCGCCACGCCTCGCATTGTCAGCAAATTAGTAAGTAAATACTGGCGTCGAACGGCAAATCCCGATACGAAAAGCCCCTCAAAGATTCCAATGCTCTTATATAAGAGTCCGGATTCGGTTTGTTACGTCCCATTTTTAGGGGCCTAAAACTGCGTCCGGATCCTGACTCTGTGGACCCCCCTTTTGCGGTCCAACCCCTGAGTTTCTACTATGAAGCATTTTACACAATTCTACACAAATGTATGACTGTGTTTTACGGCATTGTCACTCTGAATTAGTAATTTAAGCGCTTTGATTAGTCAATTCTCAAACCATCCTATGATTAACTAAAACACGAACTGCCACGTAAATCGCTGCGATTGACTGAAAAGTCGACATCGATGTGATTGGCTGAACCTACCACACCAGCGGTGCATGCAGTGGTTTTGAAACTTCAACCGTCGCCACATCCGAATTGCCATATCCCCGACCGCCATGAGCCTCAGGACGCTGCGCTTCCGCGGCTCCACCACGAGCCTGATGCTGCAGAGGTTGCAGCGCGAGCCAGAGTTAGTGCGCAATAAAGCGCACGCACGCGCCGTGTCCAAGCCGCAGCTGGTCGCGGACGAAGAGCCCATCGACGTCATCCAGAGCCTCATCAACGCCGCTGTACAGTCACTTTTGAGTTGTTTTTGGTGCAATACGGCGATTACTGAAATTAATATGGGTTCACTACCTGATTACGTTGTTGCCCTTTTCTAGCCCGGTGCTACCCCGGAGATGACGGATCACGTGACGTTGCTGACCGCTACAACTTTTTCGCACACCGGAAGCGCTTTCTGGTGAGTGATGGTCTGCAACTAACGAAGGGAAACTTGAAGTTGCAATTCGCTGATGTTTTTGTATTTTTACTCTTATATTTTAGTTCTCGCCGTGCTCGTTGGGTGTTTTCCGAGAGACCAGTCGCTTCCGGCAGGCGGTGATTTGGTGCATCACGTGGAAGCGCTTCGATCAGTTTATTCTGTTTTTGATTTTCGCCAACTCGCTAATCCTGGCGCTGGCCGACTACAGCAAAGTGGATCTACAGGGATATCTCGACAGCTCCCAGTCGACCCGGAACGGAATCGTCAACTCGGCCGACACGGTTTTCACGATTCTCTTCTCGGTTGAATGCACGATGAGGATTGTCGCCATGGGGTTATTCGGCGAGCAGGGCGCGTATTTGATGGATCCGTGGAATTGGATGGATTTTCTTGTGGTATTTATTGGGTACGTTCATGTGCGTAAGGAAGAAGAAAATAGCTACCTACATGCCGTGCGTTTGACAATTTAATGTGTGAACAGAATTTTAGACGTTATCCGGGGATTCCAAACGTATCGGTTCTCCGAATTTTTCGTGTGTTGCGCCCGCTGCGAAGCTTGAACGCTGTCGCCGGTAAGAAGGCTTGCTTGTGAAGGTGGTACCTTTATCACAAAATGCACCGCCGACTAAAATGTGATCTGTCGATACAGGCATGAAAAAGCTCGTCACTGCGCTGCTCAAATCAATCCCAGAGCTTCTCACAGTCGTGGCATTTCTCTGTTTCCTCTTTTTTTTGTACGGGGCAGTTGGAGTGCAGCTATGGAGCGGAGTGCTCCATCCCCGATGTCGTCTCACACCTTTTCCTCTTCAACTGGACCCAGCCATCACGTACGATGAATTTCCAGAATATGAAAGCAAAGTTTTGGCGAACTACTCGGTATTTCCGTGTGTTGATCAAAACAATAAACAGATTCCACTTTCGGATCCTTCTTGGTCGCACGACTTATCTCCTTGGAAAACCCCGCGGACCTGCTTCTGGCCCATTGCCGAGGAATCACCAGCTCAAACTTGTGCTCTTCGTGAAGATCAATTTCGTCAATGTCCAAATGGACAGGTTGGTGACAAGTTTTCATTTGAAAAAACTCTTATGAACTCACTCACTGTTCTTCTTTTGCTGCATGCTATACTAGACGTGCGGATCTGACTATGATTCCTTTGGCAATTTTCGGTTCACGCACCCTGACCAAGCCATTGTTCGGCGTGTTCTTGAAAGCGCGGTGTACACTGCCGATATGAATTGGGGGTTTACACATTTTGACAATATCGGGTCAGCGTGCCTAACCATTTTCCAGTGTATCACACGCGAAGGATGGTAAGTGCGAAAAACAATGCGGCTTGGACTTGGGTGGATATCTGTATAACTTTATTTTCATGACTTGCACGATACAGGAGTGACATTATGTATATGCTACAGGATGCAGGCTATGGAGCGGCTGCGGTTATTTACTTCGTGTCATTTATAATTTTCGGCTCATTTTCATGCTCAACCTGACACTCGCAGTTATTTGGGACAACTTTTCGGAAGCCTCTTTCGCTGAGGCAGAGGAAAGAAAGACACTCAAGAAAGCCAAGGCAGCAGCCCTTGCCTTGCGTGCAGCGTCTGCTACTCGTAATCATATTTTGGATTCACGCGTGCGAATATTGTTCGGAGCGTTCGTAAAACATTGGACATTCAGCGTGATTCAGACCGCCTTGATCCTGCTCAACACAATTATCTTATCACTTGATCAATACCCCATCGACCACAACCTTAACGAAATCGTGGAAAAGATCAACTTCGCACTGACGCTTGCCTTTTTCGTCGAGGGTGTACTAAAAATATTCGGATTGGGCTGGAAATCTTGGCTGGATGATAGATACAACCTATTTGATGCGTTGGTGATCGTGGTTAGCGCGGTGGAAATGATGTTGTCCCCTCCAAGTTTTATAGGCGAACGAAGCGTTTCGAAAACGACCTCTTTCTCGGGATTGAGGTCGCTTCGTTTATTCGCATTATTCAAACTCGCGCGGTAAGTGGATGTGGGATAAGGGGTATGTTGGGCCCTGTGACACTTACGTAGTATTCACCTGTCCCCTTTCCAATTTTACAATTGTTTAGCTCGTGGCCTTCGTTGCAGAAGCTCCTCGCAACGATGATCAGCACTCTTCACGAAGTTGGCAACTTCAGTGTGCTATTCCTACTGTTTATGTATATTTACGCGTTGATCGGGATGCAGACGTTCGCAAATCAGTTCCGCTTTGACGAATATGGCTACCCTGTGGATCGAAATCACACTGCTTCGTACATTCCGAGATCTAACTTCGATACGATGTTGTGGTCAGTGGTCACCGTGTTTCAGGTGCGTGCTTTATGTAATGATAGAAACATAATTCAAATGTGCACTCATATGTTGTTTTTATCAGATTTTAACCGGTGAGAACTGGAACGTGGTAATGATGGATGGATGGCGAGCATCTGGTTGGTCTGCTGTACTTTATTTCATATCTCTTGTTGTACTTGGAAATTTCATCGTGCTCAACCTGTTCCTGGCAATTTTGCTGGGGAACTTCGATGAGTCAAGTGACGAAGAACGGGACGCAGAGCGTGAGGACTTAAAGCGTCGGTCTCGAGTTGCCCCAATACTGCAATCAATGCAATCATCTCGCCGAGAGCAAGACTATCATTCAAGTACTGACCTGGAAGAGAGTCGAAGTCGAACACGAAGTCGGAGTCGGCTGACTGGAGGTGTCAGCCGCCGAGAGGCGATATCGCCTTCTTCAAACATGTTTAATGATCCACCCCCGCAGCATCGAAGCTCTTCTTTTCTCGCTGGCAAACTGGTTCATCGTTCGCTGTACCTCCTCGCTATGGATCACCCTATTCGAAAAGTAGCCATGAAAATCCTTCTCCACCCGCAATTCGACAATGTTTCGTTAGCACTCGTTATTATCAGCACGATCGAACTAGCAATCGACAACCCGCTTAGCCCGCCTGACAGCACCTTCGTCTTCGTGCTCTCATGGTTGGACTCAGTTTTGACGGTGCTATTCATGATTGAGGTTGTTATCAAGATTATTGCTTACGGGTTTATCCTGCACAAAGGGGCATACCTTCGGAATAGTTGGAATGCCATGGATTTCACGATCACGGTGGTAGCAGCAGTTTTTATGGTTCAAGGAAGCTCTCAGTTCAAATTCGTAAAAACGCTGAGGACTTTTCGTGCGCTGCGTCCGCTACGAATGATCAATCGCAACCCTGGACTAAAAATTGTGGTGAGCTCTCTCATTGCATCCATCCCACAGATCGTAAATGTGATTATGGTTTGCGTATTGGTATTCTTAATATTTAGTATTTTGGCTGTCAATAACTTGAAAGGGAAGTTATACAGTTGTCAGGGAGACACTTTCGACGTTCTGTCGGCAGCACAGCAAGACTTAATTACGACGCCACGCGTTTGGGGAAATTTAACGCTGGTGGAACAGAACTGGTTTACTGATGTTTCGGTGGAAGCGCTACATAATGCATTCCTTTCCGATAAAGGTTTGACATCTCATGCTATTTGCAATCTCTTGGGCGCAAGTTGGGGAGCCACAATTCCTCAAGATTTTAATAATGTGATCCATGGCATCCAAACATTTTTGAAATGACTACAACGGAGGGGTGGGTTACCGTCATGCTTGCTAGTGTTGATGCAACAGAAATCGATATGCAACCGATCTCGAATTACCGCGAGCAGTGGACATTTTCTTTATTGCTTTCATCATGGTGGGTACATTCTTCGTCATGCAGCTTTTTGTCGGTGTTGTGATCGAGAATTTTAACCGTATGAAAGAAAAGCTAGAGGGCACCTACCTGTTATCTAGTACACAACGGGAATGGTTGACTATCAATGAGGCCATGCTAAATCTCCGCCCTGTGCGTAAGCTAAAAACGCCACTCAATTTGACGCGACGAGCGTTTTCGTCTCGCGCTGAGCCCAACACTTGAGCTTGTAATTACAGGGTGTGTATTACTGAATACTGTTTTTATGGCGATGGATTACTTCGGGGAAGAAGATCTGTATGAGCTTGGTTTGAGCTATCTGAACTACTTTTTCTCGAGTGTTTTTGCGCTCGAAGCTACCGTTAAGATTATTGGACTGGGCAAGTACTACTGGAAAGAGCCGTGGAATATTTTTGACTTCGTTGTTGTACTTGGCACACTCTTTGGTATGCTGTATCAAATGTTTGGCGGCAGTTCATTTGGTACTGTGGCATCCACCGTTCGAAGCTTCCGAGTGGGGCGTTTGTTCCGTTTAGTACATTCTGCGCCATCTTTACGGCAACTTTTTAACACACTGCTCGTGACTTTGCCATCACTTGTTAATATTGGTGGGCTCCTCTTCCTCGTGTTCTTTATCTACGCGGCCATGGGGGTACAGCTCTTTGCAAAAGTGAAATATGGAGAGCTCATTACGGCAACAGCAAATTTCCAGTCGTTGGTGGGGGCGTTGATAACATTGGTAATTATCTTGATGAACTTGCAGACACACTAGGTTGTTTTTACCAACACAGTTGTCTTAACTATTGCTTCTTGTTTGCTAGGCTCGTTGTGCAACTGGAGAGAGATGGAATGACATGATGTACGAACTCGCAAACCAAGAGGACTGTATATCTGACCCACCCTACGACCCTAATGCTTGCGGTATCAGCAGCGACCCGAACTGTGTGCCTTTAAATGGGTGTGGTTCACCGGTAGCTTTCATTTACCTATACAGCTTCACGCTGCTCGTGACGTTCATTCTGTTGAACATTTTTATCGCGGTGATCTTGGAGGGATTCGCGAAGGAGAAAGATCGAGAAGATGGTGTGCTTCTTCCTCAACATGTGCGTTACTCGAGAAGAAGATATGTTAGCTATTATTCATGAGCTTACCTTATTTGGATGTGTGTCCCGCGTAGTACGAGAGTTTTGTGAAAAATTGGTCCATATTTGACCCAGAGGCGACAGGTTTTCTGGATTGGCACATGCTGGCAATCTTTCTTGCTAAGCTGGAACCTCCTATGGGCGTGGGGTTGGACCTCAAGCCTTCTTCAAAGGATATTCAAGACTTTGTTGGTATTGCATGCATTGCTTCATATAAATTCGTGGGTTGTCTTTAGTTTAACCATGCTGCTTTCGTGTAGCCTATCTCGACCTGCCAATATTTCGAGGCCACAAGGTATTCTTTAACGATGTTGCGAGACGCATCGGGAAGTTTGTCATCGATGAGGTACGCCAGTACATTTGCAAATGAAATAACTTTCTTTCTACGTGCTAATGCACTTAATTGCGTCGGTATTCCAGCTAAGCGGCCACCAGCTAGAAGCCTTACCCAAGTCGCTCAACATGGATAAACGGTGGCGCAAATACTTGGCAAGCCGAAATATCCGCAAAAGCGACATATCTGTCTACAGGCTGAACCAGTTCAGTGCAGCTGTTCTCATTCATCGCTCTGTCAGTGCGACCGTTTTTGGTGAAGAGCTCCGAGCCGGTGTTCAGCTTTTTGCCAAACGGTCAAAACCGTCTCTCCGCTCATTAGCGACGGTCAGTGAACAGCAGAACTCAAGCAGCAGTACCAGTGTAGACCAGAACAGATAATGAGATGGAAAAAATACTTTGCTGACATCATGCTCGAATTAGCGCAAGAAACGGATGAACACATTTCTCTTCTTGCCTTCAGACCTGAGACTTGAAGTCTAGCAGCATTCGGAGGTGTTACCCGTTCATGCCAAGTCAAGATGATAAAAACTTTCTCGGAGCGATCGCTTCGGACAAGTGACAATACATCACAACCGAAGGTGAACGATCTACGAAAGCAAGTACTGATTCAAGAAGATCCTGAAGACCCCGAAGAAGATGAGGCCCACAAGCTTATGATGGAGAAAAAGGCTGGTCCTATTTCTTTCAGCGCAATTCGGTTCTTCGAACTTACCAAAAGCGGCTCGTATTCAATTCCGACGTCAAGGTGGCTGCCCTTGAGTTCGCTATCATGCTGTTGTCGTTAGCGCAGCTGCAATGGTCCTACCGATCTCCTCACTGGGTAAGTTATCGCGCTACGCGATAGATCAGTTAATTTTCCCAAACTAACCGTCAAAACTACATTTTGGTGTCATATAGCGAGAGAATCGCGCATGCGCAGCTCGTACTAGCTGCATTGATTCATTATCTGATGGATCCTTTGCCGTTGCAAATGTGATTCGGTCCGTAATTGCAATACTCGCAATTGCTAGATTGTCTATCCGCCTACACCAGCTCTGGAAAACAAAGCATCCGGGCGAACAAAATCTACCTTGGTTTAAGTTGGTACGTGATCAATCCTGATTCCGTTATGTACATATGTATATTGATCATTGTTTCTGGGCCCTTGCTAGCTTCGAGTGCAGCAGTATGCGCTCGAACTGCTGTACACAGCCGTCTTTCCGTATCCTGGACTAGAATCATTCCTTCCTGGAGATCTGGGCAATGTTTTCGTGACCTTAAGCGTCTCGGTGCTATTTCGCACCACAAGCTGGGGGCAATGGCTGTACTATCCATTTCCGATCCGACAAAAGAAAAAGTGGCTAGCTTCAGTGGAAACCTGGGTGAGTCTACATGCATGTTTTGAATCGCGAGGTGGTTCTCATCACAAAGTTACTTGTCCGATGTTCAGAATTTAGCTACCGACAATTTGTGATCAAGAAGGTCTTGGATGACACTCCACTGAACAAGGTTGTGTTTTTTTATACAATGGTGGGGGCGATAGCAGCCTATCTTCTGCATATGCTGGAGACCATAATGGGGAATGCTCATGGAAAGTAGTTAACCCCAACCTGGAGGTGCGTAGTGAAGATGCAGTTTGCTATGAACTTCCCATATCCGACGCTCTATGGATGATCTTCATGACATTTCTTTCGATTGGGTAAGGCATAATTTTGTTTGATTACCCGAGCCTATTTGGATGGTTAAACTCACTAACGTTACGGTGGCTTGCGTGATTGTCTCGCTAGTTATGGTGATGTATCTCCTAAAACGTCACGGGGTCGATCCATTGTTGCTATCACCGCATGCGTTGCACTGCTGCTGGATGCCATATTTTTCTCGATCGTCATTAGAAACTTCACATTTTCCACCATGGAGGCACGAGTTCACGCGTTCCTGTACCGAATGGAGTTGCTTACCAAGAAGGACATCAGCGCTGTATTAGCTGTGCAAGCTACCTTTCGATACAACAAATCGTACAAGCAATCGCTCATTTGGCATCAACAGCGAGGCTCCAATATCTTCTACCGGCCGTTGTCTGCCGTACGTTACCAATTAGCTCTGCATTTTATCTTTATGATCTTAATATGCACGCTACTTACCTTGTCATTCTGTTATCGTAGCGTCTCCCGAACGAGGTGAAGAAGAAGTTGTACGTTTCACGCTTTCAAATGAGCCTCAAGCAGATCATGAAATACAACACGGATGGAGATCCGCTTAATGCCTTCTCAAAGCACGTGGAAGTCATCACTGCTGCACTGGGCGCCACCTTCCTCGACATGATCCGTTTAAGGAAAATGTACTATCGCCGAGTCCGCGTACTTGATCAGCGAAAGCAACAAACAATTCGACGAGCTTCCAGCTTTCGCATATCTTCTAGCGGACGACCATTACTTGCCTTCGCTGGAGATGAAAAACGTGCTTTGTTGAAAACCCGCAAACCAGACTTGATCACTGTTGGTAAGAAGTCTGCATCTCCAGCGGATCAAGATACGAAAAATGCAGCACCTTCTGGGGTTAGCGCGGCATGGGGTGACGAAATGCAGCGCAAGTGTGATGCAACAATGGCACTCCTCAAAAGAATCGAGACGAACGTAAAGTATGCCACAGACTCGGTCGTGGTAAACAGAAATAAAGCAAGGCATGGCCATGGTAGCTCCCTCCAGCTTTCAAGCAAAAAATGCAGGTGGTTCATTAGCTCTTCGATGGATTTGATGCTAGCAGTAAGTCTTTAATGCAATAAAGGAGCCAGGAGTTTAGCACCAAACTTATTTCCAACTCTCAGCAAGAAGCTGCTCGAAATGCACATCGTTAGCCACCACCATGGAAATATCCGAATACACCTCAATGAAGTCGCGGCGAGAAACTTCGGCAGTCAGATTCTGCAACCATGGCAATCATAAGCATTAGGTCAGTGAGCACATATAACGATGAACATCATTGACAAATTGAACCACAAACCTGGATCGGCCAGAGATTGCGATATGCAGCCGCTGCATCACTCAACGAAAGTTGTTGAGCACCTACACGCGAATCAATCGACGGATCATACGCCGCACAGATAACTTCCAGTAAAAGTTTTCCCTCCGGCACTTGTTGTTTCAGGCGGTCATAAGCAGCGCTCATGAGAGCTCGGCGTGATTCAGAGACTGGAAGACGTAACACCTTAAGTAGGTCAGAAAGTGGGAAGAAGCCAGCCTTGCGCTTGTCAAAGCTATTGAAAAGCAGATCGAAATGCTCGTCGCGAAGAGGAAGTCCGCTATGCTGCTGGCGGATCACCCATTTGGCCTCCTCATGGTTGAGATGACCTGTTCCTTTTGAGTCAGCATGTACAAGACCTGCTAGGAACCCTCGGAACGTGTACAAACTATCAGCAGCAAGACAGCGCTGAAGCACATCAATCACGGACGCGGGACTTGCAAATTGAGGCAAAGTGCGGTCATCCTGGGCTTCGTGCGATGACCGCGCAAGCACAAAGGTCCACGTGTTGGGACCGACATTGGGATGACCTTCAGTGTCAGGAGTACGTGTGCCCTCAATTTCGGCTGCAAGGTGGTGACGCTTACCTGCTCCTCTTGCAGTACGAGAGCAGACTTCAAGCTCCACACCAAAATCCGTGGGCTGTCTGCTGCCGGTCTCAGCAAACAACGCCTGCCCAGTCATCTTGTGAACAACAGCGATACGGTCACCGGCTGCAACTTGTTGGCCCGCGGCGAGTAATTTCTCCGTGCCAGCAAGGTCAGCCTTGACACACATCCAAAGTGCGCTGCTGTCTACTTCAGAACTCACCCACACACGCTGCTTGTACGTGATGGGACTCATGGACTGCTCCGTTTTCAGTCCCGATTTCAGGAAAAGCGGTGGCTTCAGCAGCACACTTTGGTCATCTGCAAGCAGGGCCTCATTGCACATTAGCAAGAACGGCTCATCGTAGCGTAGCGGTTCACCAGGAGCGTCAAAGCTGAATCTGTCACCCTTTGCAAGTGCTGTCTTCCAAGCTTGAGGCGATACCAGGCGGAAGGTGTTGCGGGACACAGGGACATTCGAGGCGACCGCAGTGACAAGGAACTCGTCCGAACCGATCGACGGGGTCTCTTCGAAGATGTTGCAAGCGAGAAGAGCATCGGAATCAAGATGACCCAATGCCACAGCCTGGTTGAAGCGTAGAAGCCCCTCCGGTTCAAAGAGCGAGGCGCCTTCTGGTTCAGGAATGCTGCCTTGAGTGTGTGCGTGGCCAACAGCGATCCTTGTGCCTTTCGTAGTGCAAACTCCTTCATCCTCGCCTCTTCCAGCATCAGGTCTTCATTCCAATTGCCAATACGCGTGCTAGGCGCGTAACGTCCAGCACCAACGAGTTGTTGTGGGGTGAACTGCATGGCGAAAACTTAATGGCGACACCTCAAGGCACGTTTGAGACTGAACGACAATGACGCCTGCGAGCCGTTCGTTACCAGGCCAGCGGTCGGTGACTCTCCACGCTCATTGAAAAACTAATTGAAACGAAAGCGTCATGTTCGACAAGATATCCGACACCTTGTTGGTCACCGTTGTTTGCGTTCTGCTGTCAACGAACTTGTCATGGGCATCAACCATCGTAACCACGTCGACGACTGCAACGGCGACTGTGACATACCCGAGTTTGGTCGAATGCGTTTGCAATACAACGCTGGCGTCCTCTGCTGTCGTGAAGACCACGACGTCCACCTCACAAGGTCAGACGCAGAAGTACGTGCTGCCGAAATGTTTGGACGACGTCTTTGCTGAGACCGGCATCCGGTGGTATTTGGACGGCCCGTTGCAGCCTGGCGTCACGTACTGGCGAGTTGATCCGCCGAAAGACTATTCCACCGGTCGAGCAGCGCAGCGACTCATCCGACTCGGCTATCGCTGCTATCGACTGCAGCTCTACGACTCCACGGATCCGTACTACTGAGTAAGAGGAACGCGATAAACGATGCGCGTGCTTGTTATCTAATAAAGCTGTCGATGCGTTCACACGCCCATGGACTAATAGAGATGGCAAAGCTTTATGGTGAGATGTTTACAGGTGTTTCTTCTTGTACTTGATGAAGCGCACCAGATTCAGCCGGGTCTCCTTCACGTGCGCCACGAGCGCACGGTCTAACTGCTTCTGTTCTGCCTTGAGTTTGCTCTTAATCGCACTTGACGTACGTTCCAGCGCACCCAGCAGATTCAGCGCGCGGAAGGTGTCATCGCACTCTTCGTCACCGTAGACGTCGAAAATGGCGTTCAGCGTTTCAGCCACAACTTCCAGGCTCGAGTCATCCAGACGTGCACCCAGGCATCGCCCCACCGCCTCCTTTTCAACCGCGCTTGTGCAGCGCTTGCCAACGCAGGCGATCATGCCCACAGCATTCACGCGGGCTTCAGCAGAGCGTCCCTGGGTAGCACAGTTTAGGATGAGCTGAGCATCCTCGGCAGAAATTGGGAGCTGGCGGTTCTCGGCACTGCTACGGCGAATAGCAGATCCCATGGCAGTAGTCACCGCTACCTCTACGTCATTTGATGCGCTGCCCTCTAGTGTGAATTCTGCGGAAGTGACGGAAGCGGTAGCAGCCTCACGCTTAAGGTTCCCGTACATAGCACAGAGGTTGCGGAAGATCTGGGGCACCACTTCTTCACCAAGTTTCTCCCACGTCATGCCTTCAAGCAGGTTGTTGATAGCATTGCACGCGCGAATGCGCATCTTTTCAAAGTCGTTGGCTATCATGGCAGAAATCAAAGTCAAACCAAACGTAAGTGATTCACTCGTAGCAATACTGCACAAATATCAATCATCTTGAATCTCAACCGAACTTACCAATAGCCTTTGTAGAAAGCTGCGGGATCGATACGAGCCCCTGCAGGATCGTCGCGCACAACGGGAACACGCGGCTCGAATCCAGCAACTTGACCACAGGACTACCGCTGACACCAATGCCTGCGCTACTATCCATGTGCGACGCAGCATATTCCTCCATGGCATCTTCGTCATCGCTAGCCCATTCCTCCTCCTCTTCGTCTGCTCAATGACACATTCACACAACTTGTCAGAAACGCTGTCTAAGGTCGCCATTCACCTCCACAAAAACAATACCTTCGTCTCCTGACGCAGCCAGCTGAGCAACCAACTCGAGCGCTAACGTAAGCGTGTGAACGCTGTCGCGCCACGTACGGAACTTCAGCTGTGCTGCAGTGATCTTCTGCTCCTCCTCGGCGGTCAACGTGTCATCTTGGACGTTTTCGTCTTCAAGCAGCGACTTCTGCGAGAGCTCGTAGTTGTCCGACGCTTGCTGCGCCATCTGCACCACATTTACAGCATCATATGCGAGCGCAGCCTCCAGCACGGGCACCATCCGGGCCACATTGTCCTCCACCTGCACAATCGTCTGCACGTTGCTGGCAATGCCCACAGCGTGCAGTCGAACCTGCAGTGAGAGTTGGTCAGCCGGGGCCTGAATGATCGCCCCAATCACCTGCTGGTACTCGTTGCTCGCTGCAATGAGCTCGTTGAGCCGGTCGTTGCCCTCGGTAATCAGCATGAGCAACTTGAGCGTCTCCAAGTGCAGCACCACGTGGGTGCGTGCCTGCGCTGCAATCTTGAAAATGGGCGGCAGCAGCTGTCCCTGCGTCAGCTCGTTGATGGCGGCCTGGCAGCTCTCGCACAAGTTGGTTAGCAGCGACACGGCCTGCTCCAGAAGCTGTACGCCGCGCACATCGGCTCCTCCAGCCAGCACCTCGTCTGTGGCGCTCTCCGTGACGATCGTCACCAGTGGCGTGACCACGTTTTGGGTCGTCATGACCTCGCAGAGCTCCAGTCCGCCGGTCACGCTCATGTTGCGCAGCGCGCCGAGCGCGTGCAGTCGCACCATGGGCAGCGGGTCCACGACGCGCGGGATGAGCTTCTTGAGCATTCCGGCGTCCACCATGCGCTGCAACTTGCGGCGGCTTTTGGCCTCAGCGGCATCACTCTCAGCGTCACCAAACATGGAGGCTAGTGCCACGCACGTGGCCTCGCGGATCGAGCCCTGTACGTCCACGAGCCCCTTGAACATCTGCGCCTCGTCCGCCGCCATCCCCGTCAGCTCTAGACCCTGCAGGTCCTCAATCTCAGCGATGGAGGCGCCGCCCGTAGGCGGCTGCCGCTTCTTGTGGCTGATGCTGCGCAGCTTCTTGGCCTTGCCCATGGTATGCAATGCAGCAATGTAGCAATGTAGCAATACGACGAATGGCTACGCACCGCTTCCAGCCAACCAACCGTGCGTGTCAATTAGCAAAAGCCAAGTCCCCGTAATATCATATCGGATGCTGTATCGTAGGCATGTACTGTCTCACGTCGATAAAGTATATATGTCAACTTAAGAGGGTGCTGTTGAAGTTTTGGTTGATTAGAGTCCCCAACGTGGCCTCCCATCATCGCCCACACCACCGACACACATTGACACATTTTAAAATAGCTCACTACAACTACGATGCTGTCCTCCCGCATGTCAGCGCTGCGCCGCTTCTCGACGTCGTCCCGCAACCGTTTCGTGGACCGCCTGCGCGACGAGCTAACGGCCATCGAGGCGGCCGGCACCTTCAAGCACGAGCGCGTGATTGCGTCGCCTCAAGGCGCCGAGATCTCCGTGAACGGCGCCCAAGTGCTCAACTTCTGCGCCAACAACTACTTGGGACTCAGCAGCCACCCGGCGGTGGAGCGCGCGGCCTCCGACACGCTCCAGCAGCGCGGCTTCGGGCTCAGCTCCGTGCGCTTCATCTGCGGCACGCAGGACATCCACAAGCAGCTGGAGCGCGCCATCTCGACGTTCCACGGCACGGAGGACACGATCCTGTACCCGTCGTGCTTCGACGCCAATGCGGGACTCTTCGAGGCCTGTCTCAATGCGGAGGACGCCATCCTGACCGACGAGCTCAACCACGCCAGCATCATCGATGGCATCCGACTCTGCAAGGCCGAGCGCCACCGCTTTAAGCACATGGATATGGCGGACCTTGAGCAGAAGCTCAAGGACACGCAGCACTGCCGCACGAGGCTCATTGCCACGGACGGAGTCTTCAGTATGGACGGTGACGTGGCCCCACTGCAGGAGATTGTGGCGCTCGCTGACAAGTACGACGCGCAGCTGTTCATTGACGAGTGTCATGCTACCGGCTTCTTTGGCCCCACGGGACGCGGCAGTGACGAGTACTGCGGCGTGAACGGCAAGGTAGATATCATCAACTCGACCTTGGGCAAGGCACTGGGTGGCAGCACCGGTGGGTACACCACGGGCCGCAAGGAGGTCGTGGACCTGCTGCGACAGCGCTCGCGCCCGTACCTCTTCTCCAACTCACTCGGTCCGTCGGTCGTGGGCGCGTCGCTCAAGGTCTTCGAAATGCTTACAGAGTCGTCCGAGTTTGTGGACAAGATTCGTGCTAACACGCACCACTTCCGTGACCGCATGACTGCTGCGGGGTTCATGCTCAAGGGATCTCGGTACGTTTTGCAACCTCAACACTTCTGATTGCTCGACTAACTAACAGTGATCCTGGTGATCTGTACACCTTGTCTTATTTTGTTTCCAGCGACCACCCAATTGCGCCCGTGATGCTTGGTGATGCGCGTCTCGCGTCTGATCTGGCTGACGACATGCTCAAGCGCGGCATTTACGTCATTGGCTTCAGCTTCCCTGTCGTGCCGAAGGGCCAGGCCCGTATCCGTGTGCAGCTTTCGGCTGCTCACAGCATTGAGGATGTCGACAAAGCTGTGGATGCTTTCATCGAGTGCGGCAAAGCGCGCGGTGTCGTTCACTGAATGTTCTACGGACTAGTTCGCGGTGGCAGCATCGTTATTGTCACCTTCCCGGGCGGCTATTTTCACGAGCGACGGTAGATTCTTGTTCTTGGCTAGAATATCTAGGATTGTGGTGCCGTTCTGCAAACCGATGCTGCAGCAACCGATAAACAAACATCATAACGGTAAGTACATTTCACTAGCGCTCGTATTTGCATGGGAACCATCACATCATTAGGCATGACCCGTACCTTGCACCCCAAATTTTGAGGCCTTCCAGCTCTCTCGGGTCGGTCATTAGTGGAATTAGGGACTCGTCACTGTTGACCAACAACATCCCCGCACCACCAACATCTTGAATAGTTCTACAGATTGCACGTCGCAACGTAAGTTCTCGTAAATGCTCAGTCGTTAATCCATCGCACAAGAGTGCTACCTCAACTTCATCCCAAACGAGCAGCCACCGCGCTTGACTAGGATAACCGCACGGGTGGCAAGAATCCCGAGGCCTTTACGGTGGCACGCCGTTTCTTGTGGGTAGGCTGCAACAACACGGTAGGGCATCGGTGGGATTTTGCCGCCAAAAAGTGCAGGTAGAACTTGGAACTCGAAAGTGCCTGAAGAGGAGGACGAGATGCCAGCCTTCTCCTTCATCGAGGCGCTAGAAGTTGCATTGATGTACCAGAACGTCAAGGTTCGACCCGACTTCTTCACGTCCTGTGCAATTCATTTCAGCATGTCATGAATAAATTCATTTTCGACCAAAAGGACAGATCCCAACTTGCATACTCTTGCAATGGTTAGCTCCTGATTGGTAAGCCGTGTTGGCTCTTCAAGAGGAACTGGAATCTGATCGGGTCGTTCTTCATATATCCGAACCACTGCATCAATAAACCAAGCAAATAATCAACGGCTTGTCAACTCCCTAAGGTTTCTCGCAGAATACTTCACATCACGTACGTGCTTCTTTATGCTCCATAACAGACATAATCAACTCTCCATCCAGCTTGGACATGCTACAAACCACATTGCATAAGTGGGAGATCAGTCATAGCAAAGTGAATGCGTTTAGCACAGGAGATACAAACGTACAGAGTCACAGGGATTTCTATATCCTCATCAATAGAGACCGTCGTGGGTTGGAATCTTCCTTCACCCTTGACATTGTTTACGACCAGAAGTGCCTGGCCATTTGCCTCTCGAGCAATGTTCGCCTTGTCAATGAAAGAACACCCCCACGGTATGAGAGGTACACCACACCTGCTGCCTTATCGCTCGGTAATAGTGGTGCCGCTGGGAAGTGATTGCAACCGGTGATAGGCTCTGTAAAAGCCAATTTCATCGGCTGTCGCGAACTGTCGTTAGCAGTATTAGCCTCAGGTACGGAACTCCATTTCGCGAGATGCAGTCTCACTTCCCAGCCTTGGAGGACGTCTGGAGAATCGAAGGCTAGCGTCCAGTTCGTGGTTGTTTGCGGACCAGTCTTACCTGCAGCTTTAGCTGCCGCTCTTTCAGCAGACATCTGAACGAGGAAAACGAGGTGTCGAGGAATGGAAGACCCTAGGTAAACCTCCACGACTTGCTCAGGTCCCATTTTCGAAGTGTCAACTCCGTTTAGTTTAATCAATTGGTCGCGCGACGCAATCACATTGAGCTTCTGTGCAGGTAGACCTTTGTCCAGATGACTCACAATTGCCTTGTCCCTCGTATGCAGGTCCCAATTCAGCCCGATAGCCCCCGCGTAGCGAACTCAACCTCGTAGCGGAATTCAAGACCGTCTCGCCGCTTTCCGGATACCATATTGTGCGGCGTCATGCGGGTTCGCTCATATTCCTCCTTATTCATCTTTTCCAGAATTTCCATCTCATGCTTGAGTCTAGCTTCCTCCATACGCCGCTCCTTCTCCAGTCTCTCTTGCAGTTCTTTGTTGTTCGCAATCTCGCGTTCGCGAGCTTCTTGCTCTGCCTTCCATCGTGCTTTCGCTTCTACCCATTCCGTGATTTCCTCCTCTCGCTTGTCAGTCGCCGGTTCAAACTCGAGCTCTTCCGGCGAAAGAATTTCCACCCGCGCAAAGCCCGAAAGAACGTGCACAGAGTCCACGGGTTTAAAAAGCGGAAGTATTGCCACACTCCCTACAGGTCCATCAATGACGTCCTGGAATGACTGCACAGACACCTCTTGGCCGTCTACTCGCACCAAACGATCTGTAGGTTGCAAAGGCGGTGGGTGAAGAGCAGGATTATCGCTGTCGCTGTCATTGCAACTGCCGCTGGGATTACCACAGTCACTACCGCTGGGATTACCACTGCCACTGCTGCTACCGTCATTGAGCTCAGCTTGACAAGACTCGGCTGTCGAGCTGCAGCTCTGCGCTGGCGGTATTTCGTGCTCAACAGCTTCCGCAATACTCTGTACCCGAAGTTCTTGAGTCTCTGGGAAGTGTTTTAACACCACAGAGCGGTTCACGAGCCTTGCAAACGATATGGGAAAGCGCAGATCCTCCCGACTTAACGCAGAACCTCCAGCTTGCGACCCACCGACTGTCGTCTCAGCAACACCAGCAGGGTCCTCACTTCCTGCCAGTACAACAGCACCAGCTACAGCACCAGCAACACAATACAACCACGTCCACTTCATCTTCTTGGACTCGCCAAATCCCAAATGCCAGTCATCGGCGGCCCTTCGTTTCATCACTCATAGAAAAGGATCCAACACGACTCAGCCAAACCCTCGTCCAATATTCACTTACCATGCACCAGTCTGCAGACAATCCAATCTACCACCTCAGCATGTCCGCAACTCCTTCACTGCACCAACTCATGGTGTTTCTCCAGTGCGTACGCACTCTTTGCCCCTCTCGGGAAAATCTCCGCGTACTTCTGAATGAGTCCGGCGTGCGTCTTGACCAGGTAGTCCTTTTGCTGCCGCACGACGCGCCTCGTCTCGCCCTGCGGCGTCTGCACCGCCACCAGGATCGAGTTGTCCGGCACCATCTCGCCCTCCTTCACCACGACGCCGCTGCCAATGAGGCAGTTGCTGCCGATCACGGAGCCCGCACGCGCCTGTGCGTGGGGCTCGAACCGGTTGCCGTCGCCCACGCGCTCGCTCTGCACCACGCAGCTGCTCTCGAACAGGTTGGCGCTGCCCACGGCCATCCCCGACGCCAGTTCCGTCCCGGTGCTCAACACGGCGCCGTCCTCCACGAAGCAGCGCTCGCCCAGGGTGATGGGGCCGCCCATGGCTCGCAGAGCAGCTCCAGGGTGAATCGCACAGCACTCGCCCACCGTCACGGCGCCCACGAGCTCCGCCGACGCGCATACCGCCGCCGAGCGCGCCACCTGCACCGTCGTCATAACTCGCCGGTAATCTTTAGCGTTAATCGTGGCTACTGTATACATTTTTCCTAAAATGTGCAGGTGTGCAGAAACGGGACAGAATAAGACGCGTCGCCAGCCACAGGATGTCAGTAAGGCTCAATACGAATGGCGCGGGTGATCGACGGCAAGGGCATCGCCAAGGCGCTGCGGGCGGCGCTCAAGGGCGACGTGGAGCGGCTGACGGCCAAGCACGGCCGGGTATGCGTCTTTTGCAGGGAATGGGTTTGCACTCGCGCTCTAACTTCGTCTGTTGGTGTCGCACAGGCGCCGGCGCTGGGCCTCATCATGGTCGGGGACCGCAAGGACTCGGCGCTCTACGTGCGCAACAAGAACGCGGCGTGTCGACGCACGGGCATCCGGTCCGAGAACTTTCTATTTGACGATCAAGTGGCACAGGTGCGAGGCCCAACTGCTGAGATTTAGAGGCGAATTGAGCTGATCTGGTGTTGATCTACTGAAGGAGACACTGGTGCAGAAGGTGGAGGAGCTGAATGAGGACCCGAGCATTGACGGCATTCTAGTGCAATTGCCGCTGCCTGGCTCGACGCTCAACGCGCAGCAGATTATTGATCGCATCCAGCACGACAAGGACGTGGACGGGCTGCACCCGTTCAATGCCGGCGAGCTGGCCATGCGCGGACGCTACCCGTACTTGATTCCATGCACGGCGAAGGGGATTTTGGCACTGCTGGATGAACAGCATACTCCGCTGCGTGGGAAGACGGCGGTGATCATTGGCCGGAGCAACCTGGTGGGCAACCCCGTGAGCATGCTGCTTCAGAAGCGGGATGCTACCACGATCTTGTGTCACTCCAAGACGGTGGACTTGCCGCGATATGTGCGTCAAGCTGACGTCGTGGTCGCGGCTTGTGGACAACCGTATCTCGTTCGCGGCGAGTGGCTCAAGCCGGGTGCGACGGTCATCGATGTTGGCATCAACTTTGTGCGCGATGTGAATAACAAATTTCATGGAGTGGCGAACGCTGATGGCTTCAAGCTTGTTGGCGACGTCAACTTCCCCGAGGCGTGCAATGTTGCTGCTGCTGTTACACCCGTGCCTGGCGGTGTGGGGCCCATGACAATCTCTATGCTGCTCCACAACGTCGTCGAGGCCTTTAAACGCCGGATGGACAATAGAAACGAGAGAGTGTGAAGTGTCAAGATGGAGCCAAGAGAACTGTGGGGTGTTTGTGTATGGGATGTTTGGTGTGTTTAGCTGCAGGTCATTTTTCAAGGCAAGCCCTGGATGCTCGTGATTACTCGCCAGGCTTTTTCTTTTGTCGAGCGCGCGGCAGAAGGAGTTCCTGTAGGAACTGGTCGACTCGCTTGTGCAACGGGACGTATGGATTGCAGACAACGTATTCGGTGAGCGCTGCAAGTGCTTCCTGGAAATCACTGAAATCCGCGCGCAGCATCTCCATTTCGCCTTCATTTGCATTGGGACCAGGTGTCGCTGGAGTATTACCATCGTCGCGCTGTAGATTCACGAGAACCTGTTTGAGCGTATGTTCGGTAACAAAACTGCCTATGAGCTTGCAGTCACGAGCCATGACAATGAAGGACGCGAGTGAGATCGTCGAGTTTTGTTCACGCAGCGCATGCATCGAAGCATAGTAGCGAAAATTCGCTGTAACTCGGGCTTGTGACGCTGGAACACCTCACGCACTTTCGGTGCTGCTACTTCTGCGCGGAAAAGCTCACGTTGCGATCGCAGTGCATGGGGAAGAATGTCTTGTTCCATGAGCAGGCGGAAACGTTCATCCAGTGGCAAGACTGGGATCGGTGCAGAACGAGTATGACCACCTCTTGCTGCACGAGGCGCTGGAGCTGGGGCATATTTTGTTGCGGCTAGTCGCACAAGGGCATCCGAAAACTGTCGGCCAGAAAGCTCGATCTCGTCTTCACCCGTGTCGTCAGGACTGACACCGTCGGCTGGAGCTGCAGTTGTTATTGAAGCATTCGCAGTCGCGTTGGGGGACAAGCTGGTATCACCGGTTGGGGTCAAGTCCAGCTGGAGTGCAGCTTTATAGACGCTTTCAGCCAGCTCTGGTGTGATTTGCTTATCCCCAGTGAAGCAGTCTCTGACGAATTTGTTGTACTCCGTCAAACTCATGGCAGCAAGACTACCAGCACCGCCGCTCGCACTACGAATGTACCACGGAACCAGCCCAACATTATCCGGTTAATCTAACAGGGGCTGGGGAAAACTGATGGCGTGCATACCTGTAATGCTTGAAGATGTCGTTGAGATCCTTGCTGTATGCCAAGAGTACGCGACGCACTGCAGCGGTGGCGAGGTCTACATCACGCTCGGGTACGACAGGTACCATCGCAGTGCCAGCAACAAGAACGGGAGTTATACCTGAACTTTTGCGACGCACAAGTGCAGCACCAGTCGTTTGATGGAGTTGATTGTATGCAGCCTCGCTCTCATGAACAAGTAGATCACGTATGCATGAATTGTCTACGCGCGAGAACTCACGTACACGCTCGTGAGTTCGTTCATCCACGAGTCCCAAGGGAGCCTGCGGATGTATGTCGCGTGCTCGGATGCAAGACCAGGTGATCGACAGCGCTTTGTAGGCGATTTGTGATAGTGCACTTGAGGCCTCGTTGGAGGTCACAGCAAGTTGGGCAAGCTCCGAGTGTAGTTGCTTGAAGAGCATCTCGCACGTACGCATTTCCTTGAGGAGGTGAACAACCATGAGGGAATCATAGTTATCGTTCATGCGCTTGACCTCAAGCAGCAGCCCGCGCACTCGTCTCCAGGTTGTGATAATATTGAGAAAGTCGCCGCGTTGCTTCTCCATATTGAGCTTCCGCACAGTGCCGCTGATTTAACGACAGTCACCAGACAAAGCGCGATGGGGTTAGTTCGGTTGTTTGGGTGGAAAAGGCAATTTGCACAACTGCACTTACACGGAGGTACCAAAAGCATAGCGATGAACGCGACATTCTCCGTACCGCTAGACGCATGTATTGTATCGCTAGTGACAACCTGAGGGAGAGATGGCTGCACACGCTCGTGAAATGTGGCGATATTCTGCAATCGATGATCAACATCGAGTTCATGCACCATCTGGATCGGCATCGGCATGAATGGAAATACGCTTGTTATTTCACGGCCAACGAAACAAGGCGAAAACAAGACTAACCGTAGCGTCAAACCATGTTGGAAAGAGGCGATGCAACAAGAAGGAAAAGCGGCGTCCATCGGCGAGGTCTGTCGTGAAATTCTTGACAGTACGGTCACCTGGCTTCTCCACGGATGATGACAAGCCCAGGTGCATGCGGAACCAATATAGCAGCAGTGTGTCAATTGGCATCTGGGCCAGATCGCGCACCGTCACAGCTCGGGAGCGTGTGGGTTTAACTGCCGCAACGCTCGAGGAAGACGAGGTGATTGCGGTGGACGTGCGTCCACCTGCACTTTTGCCGAGATGAAGCGAACCGAGGCTTGCAGCACCCTCGGCTGCATCCGCCTTGGCTTTCAGTTCATTTTCTGTCTGAATCTAAAGTGCAAAACGTGCTATCAAGCCAGCGAGGAAGACATACAGTATTGTGCTGCACTTACCATCTCGGCTAAATGCTGGAGAACGCTACCGTCAAGTTGATATTCAAGCGAGTCCATCATGTCTTTAGACATCTGAATGGCGCACGTTTCGACCATACGTGCCATGCCAAACATGGTTTCCAGGAGCATGCGATTCGTACGGTCCATACGCTCATCATCTTGAGAGAGCATTGTGTCAATGCGCTCATAATTTGCCTCACGCCTACGAGAGGAATTCGCGTCATCAGTGTTGTGTAAGCGCCTGCTACTATCACTGTCACCAAAGTTGTGACGCTTTTCACCCCCAGCATCCTCACCGCCGGCGAAAGCTGCAGCAGCAGCAAGGGTCTCTAACTGGTCAACACGGTACGACAACTGTTTGTTGGATTCCGTCAGGCTGTCGATAATGCGCGCCATGGACGTGACTTTTGCCTCAGCTTCTGCAATCACGATGTCCTTCCTGCTGAGTGATGCAGCTGTGACCGACAGCATTGCTTGGTAGTCTGCACTTTCACGCTGATACGCACGTCTTAAAGCTTCAATGCGCCAAACACGAAACCACGCGGTGAGATTTGTCTTGCGGGTAGCCTGGAAAGCTTGACATTTCAGCTGGAGACAAGAACGAAGAAAAGGTTAAGATCAAGGCGACAACTGCGGCTGAACTGCAGGACAAGAATCGGCATCGATCAAATTCATACCGTTCGGATCTGATGCTGCGCGGCCATCGCATTGACCCACCCTCGGAAAGTTAGCGAGAGGATCTGTCGATCGCAACGGGAGTTTAAATGCCTCACTATCTTGCTCACTTTCTTGGGCAGTTGCTGGCGTGTTGTGCGCGCGCTCTCACGCTCTCTTACGGTTGCAACGAGGGCCTGTGTTTTGCGGCGTAGTCGTTTGAACTCCTGTATTGGGATGCCAACCAGATTGAGTGAGGCTGCGGAATCAAGGACAACTTGGCATGGTAATCATGAGCGTACCGTGAAGTATGGAGTGCGGTATTCATAGTCGACTTGTCCACCCGATGCCGCATGTTCCTGTGTCTGGTTCTGTGTCGGTGGTAAGAAGATGGAGGCTACCAATTCAGCGTGAATGCGCCGCAAGAAGGCAATGCTCTGGCCGGTCGTCGCTGCTGCAGGATCTGCACCGGTGAGGTGGTTCTTCTTCGCAGCTAGTCGCGAGATATATTTTTCCAGTAGCTGGCAGCACACAACGGTATAAAATCGATTGGGTGCCTCGGCCCAGGACGCCATGCGCTTCGCTTCATTGAGTTTCATTTCACAGAAGAGCGAGATAGAGGCGAACTGCTCTTCGCCCGAGTGAATGGACCAGCGACTCAGCAGGAGACGCGCTAAGTCTTCGCCTCGTTCATCTGCCAACTCGTCGATTGCTGGGTGCAGGACCTGAAATTCCGCTTCGTTCTCTTGGTGATTTTGCTGCCGCCGGGCGTATCAGGAGTTGACATTGGTTTTACTTGGCGCTTGGAAGACGAGGAGCTGCCACTTGTGGTGGTTGATACAGCTGGTCGGAGCTGCATCGGTGGAAGTATTGGAGACTCAAGATACTCCATTGATGCCGCTGAAACCCGTGCAGGAAGCACTTTACCAACACGCGAAGTGTGCAACGGTCCATCTGCTTGTCGTCGCCATGGACGATGGGGTAGTCGCTCGCTTAATGGACCGCTTAACGAAGTTTTTTCGCCATTGGAGTAATGATTGTCTGTGTCGACACCAGCGCTATTGAACAAGTGCAGCTTAGGGACTGCACGTCCACCTGCTGCTGCCAGAGGCTCCATGGATGCAAGTGCTCCGACCACCAGAGCCAAGCTGACGACGGCCGTTTTAACTAAACCAATTCGGGAAGGCACTCCACACAAATGAAACGGTGATCGGAAGAAGTTGCAGACAATTTCTCGCCATCATGTGCATTGCTCACCAACAAATGCCCATAGACGCCGCTGCCAACAGATTCGAACAGCGTTGGTCGGATCAACGCGGTACAATGCCATCCTGGCACTTGAACTGCAGGGCAACTATTGTACAGTACTAGTACGGTGCCAATAGCCAATGCCGTGTCCTCCTCAGTCGTATTTACATTATATCGTAGCAAACGCTATCCAACGCGATTTAGCATCTCATCGAGACTTGTCACGTGCTGAATTTGCTGCGTTCGGATCACCACAATCGTTTATGGCACTGTAGTCGCTATTGCTTTCGTTTTCTTGCGGTTGCGGAAACGCCATCGCCTCGTTGGAGAGTGGAGACTCAACATCGCTGAACGTGGAGCTGGTTTCCATTGATGTGCTCGGCTCCACGTCGTCAACTGCTATGGCCGCGACAGCTCCCATCGAGCGTGTATCATCCGCGCTGTCTTTCCTTTTGCCTTTGTCCATTGCATAGCAGCACGCCCTAAGCTTGTGCAATTGCGGCTTGTCCAAGTCAACGGTATCACGCCAACCAACGAGATTCAGTGCCAAGTGAGGCTGCCGCAAACGCAGCAGCTCGCTTTCACGCCGGTGCTGTGACGCCAACGCATCCTGCCATGCAGCTGCGGTGCGTCGATGGTTGAACTTGATCGCCATGAACACTAGCAGCGCTAAGCAGATTAGCCCCACGGCAAGACCGATGTACAGCAGGAACGAGTTTTGGTCGGAGCAGCCACTGTCTTCCGCGGGCTCCACGTCAGAGCACAGAGATTGGCAGATGCACTCGTTGTCCTCGCCAGTGCACACAGAGTCCGCTGCAGTCGAGACGCAGTCCGCGCACACGCTGTCGTCCGTGCTGCAGTACTTAGTCGAGTTGCTGTTGGTCACGTCGCTCCTCGCCACGCAGGACAAGTCCTCCACATTGAATTGGCAGCCCTGCACACGACGACAACTTGAAGTCAGTACACAGCCAACGGCTCAATGCACTCAAGGACACAAATGACCTACCGACGTTGCAATGCACAGATTGCACATGGTGGCCACCTCGCAGGCCGTGTACTCAGCGTTGATGTGGCTGCAGGTGCTCGACGCCGGAATGGTCACACCCGATTGAGTCGCTGACGATTGGGAGAAGGTGGCGACCATGAGGAGCGCCACCAACCCCAATCGGAGCCAATTCGCTGTGTCCATGGCGTCCTCTGCTTCTTCTGAGCAGTCGTGAAGTGAGTGCTCGGTGGACTCGCAATTGAAGGTGAAGGTTGAGACGCCCCGTGTTTTTGCATGATGGGATCTGCTCACCCAGCTTCAAGTTTCGTGTTCACCACACGACTGCGAGGTCCGCGAGAATGAGAGGAGATGGCTGCGAGGTCCGCAAGGTCTTGTGCTAATAGCGAGTGTTGTGAAGGTCATAGAGGTCTTATTGCGTGCTAGCTCTCAACAACGACAGATAACGTCGATGTGCGTCGGCGCAGCCACTTTCAGCAAGATGAAGAAATCCCGCCCGGCTCACCGCTGCAATCAAGTGGTGAAGATGGAAGGTCGTTCAGTGAACAAGGGCGAAATGGAGTACAGTACAGTCGCTCTGATGCAGCGAAGCGGCATTTCCCAACCTGGTTGTTGCAGTGGTTCGTAAGAACTCACAGTGGCAACGCCGCTCATCGCTGACAACGTCATTAATCGCTCCAGCATCTTTTGCCCAAGGGCGGACCATCGTCGGGCTCCGGCTCTCAAGGCAAGTGAATACTGTGCATACCATCGCCATACATTCACACTTCTTTCGAAGCAGAACCAAAAAGCAATGCAAGCAAGCCACGCTTCGTACTGCGAAATCCGCCTTATACTTTTTCCACAACGGACCAACCTACTCCATTAGCTACGATCAAAATCTCGCCGAAGCGCACGGCACAATTTACAAACGCTATAAGTTACTTGCTCACAGCTGGGTGATGTTCGGCACCAACGTCGATGGCAACCTCCGCATCCGGCTCTTCTCTTGTGGACGCACTGGCCGACTCCTTGTCAGAGTTCGAGTTCACCGAGTCGTCGGTGGTCGTGTCACTCGGGAACTCCTGGCGCATGGCGAAGTACGGAGACGCCGCATGGCCATCGCTGCTCTGGCCCGCCCAACGCGGCGTCACCACATCTCTCACGTCTCCTGAAAGTGGCGAGCTGACGGCTCCGATTCCGCTCGCCTTCCGCTCGTCTTCGGAAAACACTTCAAGCTGCTCCCCGACCTCGCCCTTCTTGTCCTGCAGCATCAGGTAGTAGCACGTCTCGAGCTCGACGTTGGACACCTGCGGCTTGTGCAGCTCCACGTGGTCGCGCCAGGCCGCCAGCTCCAGCGCGAGCTCGGGGCGTCTCGCGCGGAGCATCTCGCGTTCCCGACGGCGCTGCTGCCTCCTTGCCTCCAGCTCGCGCTGCACGAGCCCCATGCGCTGCTCCACGCGCCTCTCCGCGCACTTGCGCTGCATGTAGAGCAGCAGCATGATGCTGAGCGCGCCGAAGGCCACGGCCACGTACATCATGCTGAAGTTCTGGGAGTTGTTGATGCAGTTCCCTGATGATGACGAGGAGGACAAGACGTCACAGAGTGATGGACAGAGGCAAACGCCGTCCTCGCCCGTGCACATGGGGTGGCTGGCGCTGACAGAGCAGGCGGCGCAGATGCTGTCGCTGCTGTTGCAATAGGAGGTGACCGACGAGTTGGTCGCGGTGGTGCACGTCGAGTCCACCAAATTGTACTCACATCCCTGATAGAAATAGAGTCAGGCAGTTAGTTAGTGAAGGTTTTTAAAAGTTTGTTTCTATTAGAAGAGGTCGTCGTACCGACGTGGAGATGCACTGCGAGCACATGGACCCGAGCTGGCACGACGAGTAGGAAGCGGTGATGCGGCTGCACGATTCGGCGAGTGCAAGGGGCGCCACGGCCGCTACTAGGACGAGTCGTAGCAGTGCTCTTCGCATTCTGATGGGACGTGTCAAGTCAAGAGACTATTTGCGAGTGCTTCCTTGAGCTGGCGCCCTATACAAACGCGAGGCCAATATCCAATTTGGCTTGATGGAAAATGGAGATGCTGCAACTTGCAGCCCCATCTCGAGCGGTCGGTGAACCCATCTCCAGTTTCGACCAATGAAGAGCGCTTTCGATAGGTAGCCATTTGCTGATTCGCTGATACGACCGATGACGCGGCCGCATCGATTGACGTTTTGACAGAAAAGGGCCGTTATCAGCTGAGCGTTTGCGCATCAGAGCGGCAACTTCAAGCGACTTGGCTTGTGCGAGGCTTGCAGGTGCATACTGGTGTTGTGCCAGTATTAATATCTATTTACCCCTTGGAACTCACATGCTTGCGACGCTCGAATATTATTTATTGATGCTAAGGCAAATCTACTTCTCTTCTACTTCTTCTACACGAGCTGCGTCGCGGCCTCCCGTCGTTCGGTCGGCGACTCGGTGGGGAGATCAGTTGCAGCGACGGCGCTGGCGACATCAGACGTGTCAGCTTCAACGTCTTGTCTTGCTCTTTGCTGGGTATGCTCGCCTTCTCTTGCGCTTTGCATCGAGACGAAGCAGGAGCGCAGCTCGAGATCTGCAAAGCCTTCCGCCGCTGCGGGGTCCGCCTGCTGGTTGATGTGGTTCCACCAAGACTCGAGCATCAAGCTGCCGGGCAATTTGCGGGCGTTCTTGGCCCTCCGTCGCTGCCACAGCATCCGACTGAGACTGACGTCGCAGCAGCCCTTGGCGAGCATGTAGAGCACCAATGGCACGAGGATCACCCCTACCAAGACGAGGCTGGTCGAGCTAATCTCGGCCACCCCGGCGGCACACCTCGTGGGCTGCGACGAGATTTGCTCGCACTTGGCCATGCACACACACAAGTCGAGCCCCAAACACACGTCGGATGCGTCGCTTTTGCGGCAGCTGATGCAAGCAGGGTCGGCGGAACTGCAGTAGTCAACCTCGCCGCTGAGGTAGAACCCGGCGGTGATAGCATCGCTTTCAAACTCGGACGCTGTGATTGACACGCAGTCGCCTGTTGCAACTTGGACAGCGCACCCCTCTCGCATGAGGCATGTCTGGCAGGACACGGGATACCAGCAATCGTTCACATACTCCTGCTGGCCGCATGTGTCAGTGCTATTCTGTACGGAGACTTCTCCCAGTGAACTGGAGGACGAACTTGACAGCGCTTGTACCCCAAACAGCAGCACTACGTTTAGCAGTACCGTCGAAAAGAAGGAGGTCATTGTGCAGAGTACAACCCGTCCGAGCGAAAGCAATGGTAAATCGGCACTGAGAGCGGCGTTTTGCCTTGCCATGCTTCATGACTTGGAATAGCATTTGGGCTATTTCTTCAGCCATGCGCTAACTTTGACGGCGACACAAAAGATGGAATAACTTACAATGCCTTGTCTGAGCTGCATGTGCTGTTTGGTTGAGAGGTTGCTCATACATTCAAATCGTTAAAAATCGACGTGGTGCATTCTCGAGTCGTGTTCATTAAGAAAGAGCTTGCCCTTACGAACATGGTATCAGCTAGTGATAGCCAGCAGATAGCACGTTCCAATTGAGATTTGCCTAGTGACAGCTCAATCGTCTATGATTCGTGAATCGTAGCAAGACGCTTGATGGCCTCCTCAATCGCCTCGTCGGTCTTGCAGTAGGCAAAGCGTGCCCACTTGCTCCCCTCCTCTTTGTTCTCAGCGCAAAGAATGCGCTAGTCGGAATCGCTGTCACGCCCTTGGTAATGGTGAGCCAGCGGCAAAAAGCCCAATCATACGACATGCCGGGCTCCACAAAGCTTTGAGGAACCTTCACAGCCGAGATGTCCGAGTACAAGAAAATACCTCCACCTGGCGTAATAGGCACGATGCCCACGTCCAATAGCGCACGTGCAAGACGGTCGCGCTTCTGCTTGTACTGGTCCGCCACGAAGGCGAAAAAGGTTGGGAATCCCTTGTACGGCTTCTCAGCCTGCTCAAGCATGTTGGCGACAGCCTCCTGGAAGGGTGTGGCGACGCTGAACTGGATCAATTGTTGGCTAGGTAGATGCCCTTGATGAGGTTGCTGGGTCCAATGGCCCAACCCACCTTCCACCCGGTCACCGAGAACGTTTTTCCTGCACTTGACACCGTGAGCGTTCGCTCCCACATGCCGTCCATGTTGGCAATCCGCACGTGCTCTTTTCCGTCAAACAGAATGTGTTCATACACTTCGTCCGAGATCACGATCACACGCGGATACTTCCGCACGTACTTGGCAATGAGATCCAGCTCCTCCTTCGTGAACACTTTGCCCGTCGGGTTGTGCGGGTTGTTCAGCAGCACCGCCCGCGTCTTGGACGAAAACGCCGCTGCCAACGTAGGCTCGTCAATGTAAAACTCCTTCTCACCAGACTGCTCACTGGTGCGCACATGCAGTGGCACGAACCGGCTCACTCCGCCGGCCATCTGCGCCTGAGCGTGGTAAATGTCGAAGGCCGGTTCGAACACGACCACCTCGTCCCCAGACTGCACGAAGGAGTTCACGGCAGCGTAGATGGTCTCCGTGGCGCCCACACCGACTGCAACCTCGTCGTTCCAGCGGATCTGGCGGTCGAATTCCTTGGAGTATTTCTTGGCCAGCACCTCCACGAGCTTCTTGTGGCCCTGCGGACGCGCGTACTGGTTGAAATCGCCGTCCAGCGCGTCCTTGGCCGCCTGCTTGACGAAGTCCTCGCAGCGCCAATCCGGGAAGCCCTGGCCCAGGTTCACGGCCTTGTGCGCCAGCGCCAGCGGCGTGAACTCGTGCCAGACCGTGGGCTGATCGAAGCCGTCCAGGCGCTTGGAGAGCTGCTCGGCCATGCTCGGAAGATTGAAATGTGAGGCCCATGAGGAAGTTAAGTTAAACGAATGAGCCAATCAAGAGGCGCAGAGCAAGCACATCCAATCGACGCGAACATCCTATCAATTCACTGGATGCTGCAGTACTTTTTGACCCAAAACCTACGAGAAGTTTGCATGGCCTTATTGGAGCTGCATGACAAGTTGGCGTTGACAACCACGACTGGTATTCGCTTGGCGTTTTAGGTGCCTTTCGAATGTGACTTGCGGTGTTTTTTTATATCGTCGATATATTTTTAAAAGCAGTCGTGGTAAATCAATAGATGTTTGAAATCCTGATGTGGTTGTTCTTTGCCGGTGCAAAAGGCAATCCAAGCCGTGAACCAGAAGATACTTAGCATAATCTAATACAGACTACATAATATGGTACCGCAGTGGTGCTGCATCTCAGCGCGGTCATTTCTTCTGTGTGTACACCAAACTGCCAGAACATTTGAAAATCCAAGCCTTTACGGCATCGAAGCAACAAGAACATCCATTGCGAGTGATTAAAGGGTATCATCTCATATGCATCATCGTTGTGGTAGCTCTGAGACCAGCTTCTTCAAGAATCACTTTATGAGTAGAAATTATTTTAAGTTTTCCTTAGAAAATCTATATTTCAAAATAGCAGCCACTCCAGCACTGCCATTCAGAATACCTTTTCCCGGCGTTGCCCCGCGTTTAGAAAACGCGTTCTCGTTGTCGCAGGATTGCACCCTTTGCTGCATCGTGTTTTTGGTCAGATGACCCAACATACAGATGAACCCCTCAATTGTCATAGCGTCGGGAACGGCAAAATTATTCCAATTTAGGGATATTCCAATCTCGGGGTGTGCCGTTTTAGGGGTACACGAAGGTGCCTTCAGACATTCATCCTGCAGAGCACCAAGCAGCCAACTAATTGTGCTCAGAGCTTACAGAGCTCATTTGCAAACTTTCGCTCGTTAGCAATGCCATCGCCAACGAAAGCATCTCGAATGTCGCTCGCCAATGCTTAAAAGCTGCGTAACCTAGATGACGCGAGACGTGTATTCGAAATGGCTAAAGGAAATGGACACGATGTTTAGAATGCAGCATCGTAAATGCCTCCTACTTCTTGACAACGCTACTGTCCAGGGGGTATGATGAGGCCGCTTTGATGAATGTTGAGGTGGTATTTCACCCAACCACCAGCAAACGACAGCCGTTAGATGCAGGAATCATCGCAGCATTTAAAAGGCGATACCGACGGCGTCAAATGCAGCATGCTGTCGATACTTTTGAGGTGTTGGGCTACTACAGGCCTCCTAGGCTATTCTAACTGCGAGTTTGATGAAACTGAAGAGGAAGACGCTATTACAGAGGAGCTTTCGACCATGCTGTCGCGACTTCACGCCAACAATCCGATGTCAGTTGATGAGCTGCTAAATCCCGAGGAAGAGAATGAAATCGTGGACGAGCCGACTGACCAGGACTTTTGCGGGATCGAGGAGTAGGAGAGTGCCGACAATGATGCTGCTGAAGACGATGCATGCGGGAATGCTTCTGACCAAGAAGAAGAGGAGTTGACTGCCGCCGAAATCAAGGATTATCTCAGATGGATAGAGAAATTTTTAATTCGTGCCGATATTACAGGAATGGGAAACAAACAAGGACGGAAGAGGCAGGTCTGTCAATGCTAGACTTCATAGATCGACCTGTACGACTTTGACTTTAGCCATAGTTAAGCACCCTTTTGACGGAATATATGTCGACTTTTTATTCCACATTCCGTCTGAGGGGATTTAGTAATAACTTAGGTTTGTATACCACGCGTGCCTAGTTGGCCATCGGGAACCAACACTTTATTCCATTTGAGGGTGTATTCCAAGTCTGGGGATTACTAACGAGGGGTTCATCTGTATATCATACCGTGGCGACCATGTCTTCAAGCAGTCTGAGAGCTGATGATGCAGGATTGTGATTGCGGCGGTAAAAGTTAGGTTTCTATCCATAGATTATCAGAACACGGTTGATATTTCAGACATTTACTTGAATTCACTATACCGTCGTAACATTTGTCGGTTAGTTCAAGATTACGTTTCTCAGCTGAAGCTGCCACGCACTTCAGAGTTCCGTCACAATTCAATTTGCCATCTCCAAGCAAAGTGCCAAGCAACCGACCAACCGTCCAAGATGATCACCGTCACCAAGTCTGCGCACAATATGAAGTACCGATTCCTGGGCAATTCCGGCCTGCTGGTGTCCAAGTTCGGGTTCGGAAGTTTTGTGACTTTCGACATGCAAATGGACTTTGAAAAGTCGTACGCCGTCTTCGAGCGGGCCTACAAGAGCGGCATCAACTTCTTCGACAGCGCCGAGGTATATGCTAACGGCCAGGCGGAGGCCTTCATTGGCAAGATCGTCAAGACGGGCATCGAGCGCGGAGTGTGGAGCCGCGAGGACCTCGTTCTCACCACCAAGCTCTTCTTTGGAACCAAGTTGGCCCACGGTGAAGGTGGCCCGAACGACACTGGTCTGAGCCGGAAACACGTCATCGAAGGCATGAAGGGCTCGTTGGTGCGCTTCGGGTTGGACTACGTGGACGTAGTCTTTTGCCATCGCCAGGACCCTTACACTCCGATGGAAGAAATTGTACGACCAAGAAAAAGTGTCGGAAAAGATGCACACACTAATTCGGTTGATGATTGTCATGACCTTAGGTTCGCGCAATGAACTACGTGATCGAGCAAGGCTGGGCGTTCTACTGGGGCACCAGCGAGTGGACCGCCGCTGAGGTCGTTGAGGCCTGCGAGGTTGCGGATCGCCTCGGTCTGCTTCGTCCGGTACTAAAAGCTACTTTATTATTGATGTGCAACGTGCTCACATGCGGTCGGCTGTCATTGTTAGGTGGCCGACCAAACTCGTTACAACATCCTTGACCGCTCCCGTGTAGACTACGACTTCACGGACCTGTACAAGGTACGCCACGTTTTGCGTCTAAGGTCCGACATTGTGCAGGACTAACCGTGAACTTGTTTGACACGGTTGCAGAAGTACAAGTACGGTGTGACTGCTTTTTCGGCGCTATCTAGTGGTGTGCTGACCGGCAAGTACGCCAACGGAATTCCAGAGGTACGGCTCGGACGTGGCCTTGTGAAACTCAACCTTCTTACATGTGAATGATCGTTGATATGATGCAGGGCTCTCGCATGTCCGTCCGGGTTTCAAGAACGTTCTGTCTCCTGGCCTTGAAGAGAAGACAGCCAAGGCCCTCCAGCTGACAGAAGTTGCCAAGGAAATCGGCTGCACGCTGCCGCAGTTGGCTGTCGCCTGGTGCGTTGCCAACCCGAACGTGTCGACTGTGCTTCTTGGCGCGTCGAAGATCGAGCAGCTCGAGGAGACCTTGACAGCCCTGGAGTTTGAGGACAAGATCACGCCCGAGATCCGCGCCAAGGTCGACGCGATCGCCGACTTTAAGCCCGAGCTGACTCAAGTCCAGCCGATCGTGCACCAGATCCGTGGCAAGTGGCTGTAAAAGCGAATGCAACTCGCAGCATCCTCCACAAGAACGTGTCACATCCAGAGGTAGCTTAGCATTGAGAAAATCAACATCGGACGCATTTTTGCCAACATGTTCAACTGGAGGCATTTTTGCCAACACGTTCAACTCTTGACATTTAGTTGATTTCGTTGGAGCTATGTTGGTACAGTGTACCAACATCGATCTCATTAGAAACGCGCGCACCCTTTTCTATCGTTTCTATTTCTATCCACTCGCTGGTGGTCATTCGCTCACTCGTCAAGACCAGCAGTCTCCGTCCTTGTCTTCCGTCATGCGGTTCCACGACTTCAAGCCGCCGCTCTGCGCCGAGATCCTGCAGGAGACCGACGCGCTGGGCTTCGAGCACATGACGCCCGTGCAGGCCGCCACGCTGCCGCTCTTCCTGTCCAACAAGGACGTCTGCGTGGACGCCTGCACCGGCAGCGGCAAGACGTTGGCCTTCGTGCTGCCCATCGTGCAGCTGCTCCGGAGCAAGCTGGCCGACGGAAGCATCACGGCGCCGCGTCACGCAGACCTCACCAAGCTCGTGGCCATGGTCGTCTCGCCCACGCGCGAGCTGGCGCGTCAGATCTTCGAGTGCGCCGAGAAGTTCGTGGCCAGTGCGCTGCCCAACGTGCAGCTGCTGCTGTTTGTGGGCGGCACCAGCGTGGACGAGGACTTGTCGCTGATCCGCGGCGCTGTGGGCAAGTGCTCGGTGGTCATTGGCACGCCAGGACGCACGGAGGACCTGCTGAATCGCTGCGTCGGGTCCAGCGTCGAGACGCGCGAGTTCGAGATTTTAATCCTGGACGAGGCGGACACGCTGCTGGACATGGGCTTCGAAGTGAGTCTGAACAAGATTCTGGAGCACCTGCCCAAGCAGAGACGCACGGGATTGTTTTCGGCCACGCAGACGCAGGAGGTCAAGGCGCTCGCACGCGCGGGCTGCGGAACCCCGCCACAATCTCCGTGCAGGTGGCGAACAACACGCAGGTCACGCCGGCCACGTTGCAAAACTACTTTTGTCTGGTGGGACACGACCAGCGCTTGTCGGCGCTGCACCACTTCGTCCAGTCGAAGAAGGGCGAGAAGCTCATCGTGTTTTTCGACCTGTGGCTCAGTGGACTTCTTCGCGCGAGTGCTGGAAGAACTGTTTAAGAATGAGAAGTCGGTCCCTGTTGTGGCGCTGCACGGCAAGATGCCGCAGAAAAGGCGGACCACCAACTACGACCGCTTTTCGGCGCTGGAGTCAGGTCTTCTTGTGTGCACGGACGTTGTCGCGCGTGGCATCGATCTGCCCGACGTGGATTGGATCGTGCAGTACGATCCGCCACAGGACCCCAATTTCTTCGTTCACCGAGTGGGGCGTACGGCGCGTGCTGGCCGCTCTGGATGCGCTTTGTCCTTCCTGTCGTCGAACGAAGATGCATACGTGAACTTCCTGAAGATTCGTAAAGTGCCGTGTGAGGAAATGACGCTGCCCTGGACATGATGGAGGATGTCTTGCCCAAGGTGAAATCATTTATCTTGGAAGACCGCGACCTGTTGGAGAAGGGAACGAAGGCGTTCATGGCATTTGTGCGGTCCTATAAGGAGCACCAATGTCAGTTCATCTTCCGTTTCAAGGAGCTTGATCTGGGTGCTGTTGCACGTGGCTTCTGTCTGTTGCAGTTGCCGAAGATTAATGAGCTCCGTAATGTACGCATTGACTTCGAAAAGGCCGACATCAAGACAACCGATATCAGATTCAAGGACAAGGCCCGCGAGAAGGAGCGTCAGAAAAAACTGGCAGCTATCCAGAAGGAGAATGAGGCGCGGGACAAGAAGAATGCTGAAATACGTGAGAAAAGCGCAAGCGCCCGCTGGACGAAGACAATCAGAAGCAACCCCGTCGTCGTGAAAAGAAGAAGGGTCTGCACCAGCAGATTGTGGAGGAATGGGATGAGCTTGCCGAAGAAGAAAAGCTCTACAAGAAGCTGAAGAAGGGCAAGATCACAGAGGAGGAATATGAAAGCGCATTGTTGGGCAAGGGAGGCGATTCCGATTCCGAGGACGACGGCGATTCAGACGATGATGGCGACAAGAAGAAGAAGCCCAAGTGGAAGCGTGCGGAGGAAAAACTCAAGGAGAAGTTCAAAAAGAAGGAGCAGGTCGTGAAGAAAACAGCAGAGCAAAAGCGCGAGGCAGCCAAGCGCGAGGAGCGTATCCGCAAGCGCAAGAAAACTCAGCACGTTCAGCGTGCAATGATGAGAGCTGAACGCCGTGCCCGACGCTGATTGTAGTCTGCGGACTCCCGGCAGGTTGCCATTCGCTTTGACATAGAGAATTCGATAAATCTACTTATTCATCGTTTGCACATCCAGATCTGTACAAGGTGTATATATCCCTTGCATCTTGTGCATTCTCACGAGACAAACTGTGGCAATGCCCAGAAAGTCGCCCCTGTGCGTGTGTTGAAGACATACGTCATACCGCTGGTCGGGTCAATCGCTTGGCTGTAGACAGACCGGGCCAGGGCTCGTACACCTTCTCGAGCTTTCCGGCAACGATAAAGACCTTGAATTCGAGACGCAGCATTGTGTGCACTTAGTGCAGGTCTTGGCCTTCGTCGCAATAACGACGGTGAAGTTTTGAACTGTTCGACCGCCCAGGTGGCACAGCGAGTGAGCTCGCAATTGTGATCGAGTTCATGTCGAGTTGCAATACTCTGCAGGACTTGCATAACTGAAGGATCTGTCATTGACCGCAATGCTGCTTGCCAAGCCTCTGGACAAGTTTCGATGGTGGCACGAAAGCGCAACATAATGTTAACTGAGCCCACCGACCTCCATCTCGAAATCAAAGCATGATCGACTGACCACTATGCGCGGCAAGTCGCCCAAACAGAAGGCAACCTTGTTGACGAAGATGCATGTCGCTTTTAAATTTTTGCATTGCGTCTCGAACGGCGACTACAACCGGCAAATCCGTTGGTTCAAGCGGTTGGAAACCGGGTCTTCCCCCTGCAAGGACTGCTGAAGGCTCTGCAGAATATAATGCAGGAAACTCGAAGCAGTTAGCATGAGTTCTTAATGAAAATATCGCTGGATCTCGTTGTCAGGAGTGGTGACCATACCTCTCATCGCCATTACTGCCAAAGTTTCTGCAGCATATCGCTGGACAGCACCCGTATTGCTGTGCCTTTTCATGAGCCTTAAAACACCCTTAGGTCCCTGTCTCGACGCAGCAAGTCGAATAGATTCACGCTGGTCGTGAGTTGAAGCTACCGAAAGCGTTCGATAGCCTGTCGACGCAACGGAAAATGGCCCCAGCCTCCGGCGGTGCGCGCGCGAACTCGGAAGCAGTAAGCTGTGTCTGTTGCCAGGCCGTAGACTGTGATCGTGGTGGGAGGAACGATCCCCTTCCTCACCACGTCTTCGAAGCTTAAAACTTGGAATGCTGCCGCTCTTTTCCAAACACTCGCCTCCCCTGCTCCATCCTCACACGCTCGACCAAAACCGCGGCGCTGCACGTGGTATCCGAGTATCGCTGGAAGCTCGAAGTGCGAATTTGGCGATGTATAGCTCCAGGTCACGTTGATGCTGTTTAGGGTAGATGAAATGTATGCTGGCGGCGTCGGTGATACCGTTGGAGGTTCTAGTTGTTAGGATAAACAACAAATGACGTTAATCTGACTGTGGCAGGGACAAACTGGGATCGATCCCGAGCACTCCAGTTCGATAACTACCGTTTTGCTTACCTGGTATTTCTCCCAGGCCAAAGTTGATTACGTGTGCAGCACCTAACACTCCGGGTGTGTGGGTGATATCCTGGAACTCGGCGGCATGCTCATATTTAGTACGTACTTGACCCTTGTATTCTGCTTTTACAAAAGCATTGTGTTTTGCAGCATCCTCCCGAACATTGTTGCGGACGTAATTCAATACCTCTTTCGCAAAAGAGATTGGCGTGCACCTTGTTCGGGCTGATCGTCTTCTTCCATTTTGGGTATCATAGCCCCACCCCGAAAGGCATCACGAAGTCGACACAAGAAGTTGCTTACTTGCTCCTCGTTTGTGCGGACAGGTACCTCACTTTTCGCGTCACAGGACTCCATTAGAATGAGACTGAGAAGCTTCGGATTTGTCTGTACAACCTCATCAGTTATCTCTTCAATTGAAGGAAGCCGAACCCCACGGTCAACCAGCATTTGACGGCGTAACTGCACAATTTTTCTGTACAGCTGCGAAAAGAATTGCTCGTGGATCCTGTGGCGAATTGTGTCGGCTGCGTCGAATATTTTATCCTTTGGTTCTTGTGTCTGACAAAGTTCTAGTGCAATGAACTTGTTCTTGCAGGGAATATCTGCGCAAAATAGAGAGACAATTTTAATGAGTTGAGCTACAAGGCCGCATCAGGTATCAATTGTTTTTCACCGTGAATCATTTCAGCAAGTTCTCGTTCATGAACTGCCGTAAGGACTAGCTCTTCTTCAGATGAGAGCCTTGTCTCACTAAACAGCACGTAGGATCCTTCGTTTGAACCGCGAGTAACTCGAGCACCGTGCGTCTGTGAGTTTGCGCATTTTTATTAAGTTGCCCGCAAGACTAATAGGTAAACAAACCACGTACCGATAAGCACATAAAGAATGACGAGTTTGGTTCCTCTGCGCAAATCTTGGCCAGTTCCTTGATTGTGTCTTGAAATTCAATGACGGAAGGGTTCAACAACAGTCGAGAGCCTCTGCGCGAGAAACGATTAAAGTGCTGATCGACGAGACTGTCAAACAGCGAGGTTGCCACATCTTTAGTTTTCTCTGACAACGCCGGAAGATTTCGAAAATTGTAGGAGACGACCACCAATGCAAAATACTGCCGAGGTATCACTCTATCCGGTGGATCATCGTGAACGAAATTTCCAGGCAATGGAGCTGTAGGTGGTGTTGGAGCTGGCGCTGGTATTGTAACATATACGATGCGAGCTGTTAGTGGATAGCGGAAAACAACAATATTCATACCAAACGGATGGGCGAAGGAACACTCGTTTACCTTGGGTTAAGATAGAGGTTTGACGAAGCTGCTGCCTCCTTTGAAGCAACAGTGCAAGTTGTTTTTGTGTTCTTCGCTCTTCTCACTAGCTTCTGTCACGAGCGCAGGCCCCATCTCTTCGTCGCTCTGCATCTTTAAGCTTGTGGTGGAGTGCTCTCTCGACTGTCAGATGCCGGCTTTGAGGCTGGTCGCTTGTTGCAAAGGTCGCGAGCTTGTTTTATCAGTTCACCAACAGGCGCTAGATGAACATCAAAAGGTTCAGCAACAACAACAACCTCGCCGACCGCTCCCGGATAACGCAGCAAAGTCTCGACTACTTGTCCACAAAGCGCATGTCGAGTGGCCACTGCTCGAATGAAGCTTCTAGCTCGGTTAGGGTGTTCACCTCGCAGCGTCTGCACTAATTGAGGGAAGAACTCGATCTCTTGCTGCCTAAACTTCTCCGAGAACTCCTGCTCCACCTTTTGTACGAACTCGCGAATCACCTGTGTTCGAGATGACTCAGGCACAAACCTCATCCAGAGGTCGCGTTTGATACGGCTCTTATCCTTAGCCTTATGTGACTTTTTCTGAGAACCTTGTTGCTCGGCCTGTTATCAAAAACAAGAAAAATATAAGCAAACCTTTAAACAATGCCAGACAGACAGCATGTCAGACTAACCTTCAAGCGCTCGCTCTCGTAGTATTCGATCGCGGCATCCACATACTGGGTCTCAAGCTCAATCCATGCCTTCTCGATGATCAAGAAATTCAGCTTTCGAACCGCCTGCTTTTGCGCCAAAGCCCTTGGACTCGCTTTACCCGGCGTAGGTAAATTCGCAGACCCCTGAATACACGAAAGCTCACACTCCTCACCGCCACGCTTGTCTGGAGCCACTCGATCAAAAGGTGGGCTGCACGTGAGTTTATCCATTTAAGTGACCGGTGCTGTCGCCACACTTGGACAATTCGCCGGAGGTGGGTTTCCAAACGACAGCGACTCCAGTGAAGCACTAACTTCTCCAGCATTATTTTTGTAAATGCACTCAACATTATGATTGGCATCGTGTTTTGGGCAGCATAAATCAACTGCTCGCGTAGGTATTTTTGCAAGCGCTGTTGTGCTCGATGCTCAGAGGAGGCTTCAAGCACCCGCCGCTCATAATGTTCGTCCTCTCGTACTTTTCTGACCTTGTTGCCCTCTATTCGACTCTCGTGAGTATTTACCCACAGCAGATGTCTCTCTTCGAGAAGCTGTAAACAGCAGTAACAAACATATTATGTTAGCGTGATCAACGAAAGTATTGCTCTCGTCAGTACATTTTCTACCATTCTGTTGAATGCGGCCTCGGTATTAAAGCCCATCGGAGTGGCTGCACCTCTAGCCAGCACTGTTTCGTGATAGTACGCGCGCATCCGCTCGTATCCCCGAATGGTCTCCCAAAACTCAGCTCGATCTTGCTCCGAAATAGGCAGCAGCCGCACTCTTTGTTTCATTTTCTTCAGCTGACTATCAGTTGGAGCAGCCGTAGCAGACTCCGGTGCACCACCAGCCGTGGCGTTGCGATGTAGATCGTCCGTCGACGAGACGTTAAAGACACTAGAACTTGGCTGCTGGTTCGGAGAGGTCTGGTGCTGGGCTGGTTTCTGCAGCCGCGCCAAATGCCGCTCTAGTGAAGCCAACACCTGCTTCTTAGTGCCTTCATCCTCTTCCTGGTCGCCATTACTTGTCCCTACTCCCGATTTCAGCAGCTCCTTGTGCTTGGCGAAGTAAATCTCCTTGGGCGTCGACGTGAGCGGAGCCAGGTACACTGCAACTCCACACATTAATTGACCATCATTCTCGCTAATACAACTGCAGTATTGAAGCAGCTTCTGACCTACTCGAGTCTCTTCCTTGTTCACCGCCAGAGCGCCCGTGGGGGCCTGGGGCTGCGGTAGGATCGGCAGCAGCGGACGCCGCGTCGCCGTCGTGGTCGACTCTGTCTCTTCCAAAGGCGTCGCAGCCTTCACTTCCTTGTCCGTCTCCGCGTCTTGGGCCCTTTCCATTGCAATGCGCACTCGTCAATGCGCACTCGGCAAACCCGTGACCATCACTCCTGCGGGCGAAGTTGAAGTGACAAGATCTTATTTCCGCGAATCAGAACGCGAAGGGAGGCCACTCTGTAAATAGCAGCGCTATTGTCAATATCGGAGAGCGAAACCAAGAGCGGAGGCCAAAGATAGCGCTCGCCATTCCCGTCCTCTGACAAGACGACGAGACCAGCAGGCCCCTAACTGCTGCGTGCGACCCAGAGCCCAGATAAGCTACTGCTGCTGCAATACGTCAGTCGCCCGCCTACCTGCCAGAACGGTTGATTAGTCGCTCGAGAGACCCCAGGCGCGCCGCCACTCCATCAGTATCCGCCGTCTCGACGCTGCAGCAGCCAGCGGCGTGTTTTCCTGTCGCTGTCATTGCGTGCTGCTGCATTCCGAAGGCGCTTGATCGCCCCCAGCAAGAGCAGCACCGCCACTTAATCCACTCAACTGCATCGAGACCGAGCCAGCAATGCCGTCGGATACACCGCTACACAAGGCAGCACACAATGGCGACAAGGGAGCGTGTCTGCAGATCCTAGAAGAAAAGTCCGTGGACGTGAATGCACCCGGTGCAGGAGATCGACGGGCGCTGCACCGCGCTGCTGGAGGCAACCACGCCGAGCTGTGCACGTTATTGTTGGACAAAGGCGCTGAAATCGACGGGGTATGTCCCAATTGAAGTGACACTGTTGTTGTTGCAGTAGTAAACTGAGCCGAGGGTGGCAGACCTCGTCCTAAACGTTCTTCTTTGCTGTTGTTATGCACTGGCAGGCGGACAAAAGCGGTCGAACGGCGCTCCATTGGGCGTCCATCAGTGGCCACAAAGAGGCTACTTTGGTACTGCTACAGAAGGGGGCCAATATCAACGCAGAAACGACGACGGGGATGACGGCACTCCATGGTGCGGCTGAAGGTGGCAAAGTGGACATAGTTAGACTCCTGATGGAACACAAGGCAGATTCCTCCAAGAAAGATGCGAATGGGAAATTGGCCTTCGACTACGCTATGGACGGCAAACATAAGGCGGTAGTAAAAGTGCTCAAGGATATGGGCGACGCGGCTGCGCAAAGTGCATCCTGCGTGATTCAATAGCCGTCGAATACCACATACTACAGCGCAGCGTTAACTTCCGTGCGCTGCCCAGAAATTCTTATTTGACCCATAACAAAAAAATATGAAGAGCTTTATGCAACAACAGAAATACTGTCTGGTTGACTTGTTTCGAGCCTTGAACTTCGATTGTCAACAACAAACGCAGTTCCTATCAGCATATCTGGAATAAAAGTTGAAGGACAGTCTACTGAACTTGCGCCACATTTCAACTTTACCAGTCGTTTTTATGGTAAAGCTTGCCCTTGATGCTCAGCTTCGAAGTGTTCCGCGACCGCCGTTTGCCGCCCGCTTTCTGGCGTGCCTGTCGGTCTCTCTGCACCCGCTGCTTAATAATTTCATTCTCCACAGCAAATGAGTCGTCCGCCTTTTCGTCATCCTCGCCTTCGTTGTCGGAACCAGCAGCCCGGTTTTCCAGAGTTGTCGCGTCCACCTTCCGCGCCAGCGCACCAACTTCCTGGTCATCGGCATCTTCCTCCTGTTCACCCTCAGCATTCTCCTCTTCACTTTCATCTTCGTCGTCATAGTCGTCGTCGCTGTCACTATCGTCAGGGTTCTGGTGAGCCGAGAAAATCGACAGCTGCATACACAAGAGCGTTTATCATTATTAGTAAGATGCTCTCCTCTCTAAATTTCAACACAAATCTTACATCGTGCACACTCTCGCCAAACTCCTTGCCGAAGCCACTGGCCTCCACATCCTCGTCCAAGCGAATGTTCTCGTCCTTCACAATATCCTTCAGCTTCGGTACACGCTGCAGAAATCACAAGAACGAAAGGGTAAGACCAGTGCAGTGTATTGGCGCTCCCGCACGCCGAGCTTTACCACCGCACCAAGTATGGCTCCGAGGTGTGCAAGATTACTTACGTCAGGAGTGTAGGCACCACCCTGCAGCCGCGAGAAAAACTTCACAAGACCATGCACATCACGGTCAAATAGCCTAAATGGTGCACCAAGCAAGTAACATGACATGCGTCAATAATGCACTTCTGGATGGATAACGACATGATCACGCATAATAAGGGTAATAGGCTCACTCAGCAGCGTTCGGGTGCGAGGTTGAGATCATCTGCGGGAAATCGATCATAGTGATCTTGCCATCGTCGCCAATCATGATATTGAACTCGTTGAAATCACAGTGAACCAGTCCGAACTCCGCCAGACGAACCACGATCGACATGGCCGTGTCATAGGAATCCTGCATAGCAACAGCACCTCCCAACCATTAGAAAATGAGCACTTCAGCCTTTCACTTTTCGTGGATCACATACCTTGGAGTTAGCAAGACGGCGCACTTGGTTGAGAGGGTAGCCGTCGACGAGACTCATGCAGATAGCATGACGGTTGCTATCAATCGGCGTTGGCGTCGGGAAGTCACGGTCGTACAGCGCCTATTTAAATATAATCATAATCAAAACCACGCACAGCAACCATGCAGTTATCCTCGCCCACGACAAACTCACCTTCAGGAAGGCGTACTCCTTCATCGCCGACAGTCGCGACATATAGAACCAGCTGACGGACTTGCGGTTCTTCAGGTAATCTCGCTTGGATTTCACCGCACGGAACGACGTGCGTCCCAGCCGGTGGAACTTGATGGCAACCTCCGTGCCGTCCTCTTGCGTGGCCAGGTAGATGTCGGACTCCTTGCCGACGCCAATCTGACGGCCGAGTCCCGTGATGTGGCCGCGCTGCAGGAACACGCGCAGCGCCAGGTAGTCGTAGCCGCTGTACGTAAGGCGGAATCCGTCGTACGCGTTGCCGTCGTGCGCGATGAGCTTGTTGCGCAGCAGGTGCGACAGAATCTTCTGCACGCCGCCGTGGCGCAGCTTGGCGATGCTGGCGATGAGCTCCACGGGCACAACTTCGTGGTTCTTCATGCCCATCTCGATGGCCGTCAGCACACGGAAGTTCTCCTTGGTCAGGTAGCGCATGGCGGTCACGTCGAGCTTCATGGCAGGCGGATGGGGAGGTAGTCGGTCACTTGCACGCTTGTCGCTTGATGATGCAGTCAACGACTCTCTTCCAGTCGCTTTTCACGCTGAAAGCGGTACAGTGTACCAAGTTGATCGGATGACGCCATCCGTCCAACATGTTGTACAGTATTACCTGTTGGCACTCCGTGTCGAATGTTCGACAAAGCAAAGCGATGGCGCCGATCCGGTTCGAACTCAAGTCGAAGAAGCGTCGACGCAATGAGGGCAATGGAGACGGCGGTGCGAAGGACCTGCCAGTGTCTGTGTGTGGTGTGTTTTCCAGTATCGAAGCGTTGCGAGAAGAGAGTGGGTGGGAGTCTCAGTCCGGCCGAGTGAAGCGGCGCGTGGAGCTGCTGGAGGACGCAGAGAACAAGGTGAAGCGGCTCAAGGACGAGGGCAACACGCTCGCGGAGGCAGGCAGGTTCCGCGCGGCGATGGGCAGGTGGCAGGAGGCTCTGGCTGTGGACTCGGACAACGCCACGCTGTACGAGCTGCTGGCTCAGGCTGCCATGGCGGTGTCCGAGGACTTCCAGGCTGTCCAGTTTGCTCGCAAGGCGACGGAGCTGGCGCCGACTTGGAGCGAAGGATTCCACACGCTGGCGCGGTGCCAATTGAATTTTGGCGAACTGACACTAGCACTTGCAGCGTTGGAAAAGGTCCTCTCGGTAGTGTTTGCTTGTTTGTTGGTTGCAGCGCTCTCATCTTTTGCTGTTTGTTGCATTTTGGCAGGCCACTCAGCTCAACGACGGCGTGGAAACGGAAGAGATGCAAGCAGATCACAAGGACATTGAGGCTTTGCTTGCCAAGCAGAAACAAGTGTTGCGTCAGCGAGACGAAGAAGCGACGAAGGAGGTTGAAGCGGACAAGCTGCAGGTAATTTCGTGCTTCAAGTACTTAAGTCTTCGCGCAAAAGCTGTTGTCATGAACGGAGAAAACTTGACGTCGGGTAAGTAGCAAATTTATTGGGGTGGTGACGTATGCCTTCTTCGTCTGGGATGTGGTGGGCAGGCTGACTGCTTCGGAGCGGTCGGCCGCACCATGTGGCGGAGGCGGGGATCTACATACTATTATAGCATTGACTAAACTTACAACTATCGCCAGGCTGCGGCTACGCTCTCAAGCCGGCTAATCTTCCCTGTGCCTCCGCCCCTTGTCTTGACAGACGTGTGCGACGACGACGTCATATATACATAAGATATATACACTCGAGTAAGCCTTGCAAGCGCGCGCGATCACTTCCGGTGGTGAGGAGAGGAGCCCGCGGAGCCTGCTCAGCTTTGCTTACCTGCCAGCCTCCATCCAGTGGTTTTGTGACGGATGTGTGTTTTTGGTCTAGAAGCTGGAGGTAGGACGAGGCTCGCTTACGAGCAGAGCTTGCTGCCTTCTATTGTGTACGACGAAGGCTCGCCGTGAGTTGCGGCGTGGTCGTAAGATGGTGCCATGTCGCCTTGCTGGTCCGTGATGAAATGCATGTATGACCGCTTGCGGGAGCCATCGCGGTCATCTGAGAGCCTCGTCTGCTGCGAGTAGCAGTCGTAGGGCTCCAAGTCGCTTTTGTTGCCATCCTGTTGGACGTCATTTCGAGGGTCGAACAGCGAGTCGATCTTCTGGCTCATGAGAAAGCACAATGTCGTTGCTGCCGCTGCGATGTATTGTTGATCTACAGGGTCGCAGTAGCCATGTTCCAGACGCCGAACTTTCTTCCTCGGTGTTTTACGCGGGCTGTCGGCATTGGCATTATGTTCTGGTGTAGACGGGGCCGTGTTGCTCTCGTCTGCAGACTCGGCACCTCTAGCTGGACTCTGATCTGCCGCCGCCAGCGTGGTCATTTCGGCCGTCTTGCCTCCCTGCTTCTTTTCTGCTTTGAGCTTGGCGACCTTCAGCAGGTACTTCTGAGCGTGTGTGCGAACTTGGGTCACTGATCTTGTGCGAACCACCTGCTGCACGCGTTTCCACTTGTGTCCGTGGATGCGGAAGCCTTCCAAGAAGCGTTCATGCTCGTCCGCGGTCCAGCGTCCTCCACGAATCGGCTGCGCTGCGCCGCGGTTGGCGTTGGCATTGGCCGCGTCGGCTTCTTGCTCCGCCTCTTCCTCTTCTGCTGGTGCCGGCGCAATGCGCTGTGACGAGCGCAGTGGTGACTGGCGAGCTGGAGACGAGCTGGCACTGCGCTGCTGCGAGTACAAAGACTCCTGGTCCTCGTGCAGCAGGAGCGCGTCGGGGCCATCGAAATGTCAGACTTGGTAATGAGCGGCTTGCCGAAGCTGTGCAGCGACGGCAGACTGAACGTTGGCGGCGGCACCGAGCTGCTGGAGCTGCTGCTGCTGCGGTTGAGGATGTCGGCGAGTCCGAAGCCGGAGGAGCCTCGCCAGGGCTCCGTGTCCTAAGGTCCGCACCAAAATAGCAGGGTCAGCCCAAGGTCCACGATACTTTGGCGGTGCGTGAGTTTGACGTACCAGTTTCATGGCGCGGCCGTAGCCGTCGTCTCGCTCGCGCTTGATGCCGTCCATTGCTGTGTGTGCTGCGAGCCGCGTCTAAAATTACCCGCGGCGACGTGTGTCCCTGGGTGTCAACTCTGGTGATGAAGGGCCGCGAAACGTCAAGCTGAAGCTGTTGCAGTGCTGCTGCGTGCGCAAAGAGAGCGACAAGTGAAGTGAGCGCGGATACTGGAGAGTCTTGGAGTGAGATCCCGACAATGGATGGATGGATCCCTCGCCGAGCTGCACCCGTAACCACAACCGAGCCACAACCAGCTGGTGTGTGTGCAAACGCCGCAGCAGGGAAGAGCGACGCCTGTGGTCTGTCGACCCAACCAGCGGCAACTGAACTAAATGCACTGACCTAGTGCTGGGGCGTCGTGGTCTGAGGAAGGAGCAGCAAGTTGGCTCGCTGCCTGCCTGGAGTTCTTGTTTGGCGAGGTTTTCCGCTGTGTGCGGTCGATCTTGTCGGTCTTGGCTCACCCGGGAGAACTGAACCACTGGGGCTCACTAAGCGCCGAAAAGCACTTGGTTTCACTATGATGTTTGGGACAGGTGGTAGGGGAAGGGCAGAAAAGAAGCGCAGAGCCGGGCAGAAGGCGTTGGCAATGGCAAATGTCGCCGCGTCGTGAGAGAGCGGGGAGGGAAGATCACCAAAGCGAGTCAGCCAGCGGCTGGCTAATAGGCTGCGCAGCAGTGGCTGGGCTCGACGCATGTTTGCTGGGTCGCCGTCTCGATTCCTTCCACGCTTTTTGTGTCTTCACTTCAAACGTATCGACAGTGCATGGTGGGACCGTGTGCCACGCGCCGATTGGCATGGCCGAAGCGGAGGGAGGGAAAAGCGGCGTCACGTCGAGCGATCTTGCCTCGCTAGGGGTGGATGTAGCCCGCCAATCGATGGTGTGTTTGAAGCTCGCGGGGGATCCGCACGCCGCGCATAGAAGATCGCTCTCCTTTGATTTTGGCAGGTGACTGCAGTCTGCAGCAGCGCTGCTGCAGTCGCCGACTGCCATTTGAAGGCGGGAGCCGGTCAACACCTGATACTATACGCATAAACGGGGCGAGGTAGAGGGGCACGGAGAAGATTGGACAGCGCGCATGCTGATTGGTCGCTGCCGTAACGGTTATCTTGTAACGGTAGCAGCTCGAGCCTCGGGGGCCAGTTCACCACCCGCGATTTGCTCACCGAGCGCAGCCTTGCTGCGATACAGGTGCCAGCAGGCATACAGCTGACGCGCTGCAGCCCCATCCTCCGCGGGCCAGCAGGAAAAATCGAGAGCCACCGCAAAAGCTCGAGTTTTTATTTTTCGCAGTGCTGCCTTGTCTGCGCGAACTAAACTGCGTCGTCCTAGCAAAGCGCCGACGCGTGCGGCAGGAACTGGTCTCGCTCTATGACAGTGTGACCTCCGAAAGGCCCGATGGCTCGGCCCAGCAGACGACGAAAGACCCGATGGCTCGGCCCAGTAGACGACGAAACAAGATTCAGTCCGTCTCCACAACCCCACGATAGCGCCAGCCAATCAGCGACCAGAGAGCAGTATCTAATCTTGGACAGGCGCAAATAGCTGAAGCGAATGAATTTCGGCTGCAAAAATGGACACCACGTCGAACTTGCTGGCTAATCTTTTGGCTGTCTTTTGGTTGCCAACATCGACCATGGACAAGTCGGAGTTGGTGGCGTTCGAGCGCGAGAAGCGCCTGTACAAGGACGCCTACGTGGAGAACTTCCGCACGGTGCGCTACTTCCCGTCGCTAGCTACAATCGGCGCTGGCAGGACCGATGGCGACAGTATCGTGCTCGTGCAGGAGCCGCAGATACCCGAACAGAGCTCGCCTTTGCGTCAGTCCAAGTTCGAGAATGTCGCGAGTCGCCTCATCCCACCAGACTCGGTCTGCTCCTTGTTGTCTCTCCTACTGTCTCAGGCATTACACGCTAGGGTCTAGACGCACGCTCACGCTGTTGTGTGATATCTGCTGCTGCTGCTTCGGCTGGCAGCTGGAACAGATCTTCGACGCCACGATGCCGCTGACGTCGTTCCGCACCGCCATCATGTGCAAGCACGCCAAGGCTCGCCAGGAGCGGCGCGCGGTCGAGGGGCCCACTGCTTCCTCGAACAACCAGGCAACCGCGCCCAACCGATACGCGGTGCGTTCCATTTCCAATCTCTCCTGCTTTTCTTCGTGTACTCTTTGAAGCTGACGTTGCGATCGACGCAAACGCAGCAGCCAGGCGTGTTCAAGCCCACGAGCATCGTGGAGGCCAAGGGCGCCATCCAGCGCAAGGTCGAGTACGACGGACAGCCGTTCGAGGAAAAGCTGCGCTCCGTGCGATCGGTACGACCAGACGACTGCGTGCGTATCTGTCCCACCTTGTAGCTACGGTACAGTAGCTGACCCCGCTGTGCGATCTTCTTTCCAATCCAGGCCACGCCGCGCGCAGACGTGCCCGTGTGGGCCAACAACAACGCGACGAGCGCCCGGCGGGAGATCTGCAGCAAGATCTACTTCAACGTGCCGCCGGAGGGCCCCATCAAGGCCGACCGCAAGTACACGCAGGAGTTCATCCGCATGAACATGGAGACCTACCACGCCGGCCGCCGCCACGCCGCCAAACACGGCGAGGCCGGCAGGCGGCTCTAGTATGGTTTAACACCTTGTGTACATACATTCGATCGTCCACTGATGTGGTGGTCCACCCTCAACTTTCGACAAGGAAGCGACTCGCTTGCAGGTCCTTGAAAAGCGTCTGCGCACGATAAAAAAATACCCTCGTCAGACCAGTTCGCTACCGTAGCTGTAATACCATGTACCGATATGCATCTCACCTGCTCGGCCTGCTCGATTCTACGGCGCAGCTCGCTCGAGTAGCGACATTGCGGCCACCAACTCGGTGGACTCGAAGTTTCGTCGTCGCGCTTGTGCATCCTCAACTGGCATCGAAAAAGAACGCAGGACGTGAGCACGACAAAATTTAGAACGCCAGGACGTGGCAGACGCACACGCACAGGATGCGGCCGCGGAATCGACTGCGCGAGGCCCCGATCCTCAGCCTTCTCCAGCAGTGACGTCGATAGCATGAACGGGTTCGCGTCCAGCGGGAACTCCTCGCCGTACCACTCGACGAGCTCGCAGCAGCCCGCCAGGAAGTCCAACGAACGCACGAACTGGATCAGCAGCAAAGATACATCACGGGCAGCATCAAGATACATGTCAGCGTGCCATCATGACGTTCAACTTCAACATCGAGATACTTTACCACGAGAACGAAGTCGTCGCCCTTCCAGATGAACGTCTTGACCTCGCCGTCTGCCTGCTCAGCGCACCGTTTCCATCGCCACACGGCCTCGAGCGCTTCGACCGAGTGCTCCATGAGTGTCACCAGCGCATCTGCCAGCTCGTCGAAGGCGTGGAAGCGTTCTCGGAAGAGGATGGAAGCGGTATAGCGCTTTGCACCCGAGTGCACAGCCTCACGTACGCGGGTGCAAGCTCGATCGTACTGCACCAGAATGGCTGCCGCAGCCTGGAAAAGCGTATCCTGCTCGGCGTTGGCGTTGGTAGCGTTGTCTCTATGTCGACTTCGTGGCCGACGTTGAGTGGCAGCAGAGCTTGGTCGGAGAGTGTCTTCGAGCTGGGTCCCTCGGTCCTGTCCTGCTTCTCCACTCCCGTCTCTCTTGAGCCCTTGCAAGGTGAGATGGTGTCTGTAATCCCACGGCAACGGCTTCAACTTGATCGCTCGAGCCTCCTCAAACCGGGCCACCTCTTTCTCGTACAGAAGAGGTTGACCCCAGGAACTTTGCAAGGCTGTAAATTGCCATGCGCGAATCTCTTGAGCACCTTCAGCCGTTGAACGGACGAACTTGACAGGGACTCGCCGTTCGCGCTCGCAATCGCCGTCGAGGAAGTCTAATTGCAGTAGACGACACTCTTCATCGATGGCAGTGATGCGGCAACGATGCCAACGTGTTGGTGTCGTGGCGATGGTTAGAGCAGATCCACAGGTGCGGCGTCGACGACAGCTCTCCACTAACTGCCCAACCGTAAAGGTGTCGCTACTGCCAGTTAGAGATGCGATGGCCGGTGGCAAAGTGGAGAAGACCTCGGCAAATTCATTGCCCAACTCGGCGACAAAAAGCTTTTGCATCGGCATCGGCAGTCTTCTAGCGTGAATTAAGCTGAGCTTGCCAATTCGAACCTCATCTTCGCGCAGCCGAGCGATTTTCTCCTCTTCTTCCATTTCAAGTTCCCTTTTGGCGGCAGCTTCACGTTCTAATCGCTCACGAATGGCTCGAGCTTCGTCATTTTTGTAAGCACGAATCTGAGTTTATACAGAGCAAAGTTAGTGTGAGGAAAAGTCCTGAAACGTGGCTGAACAACTGCAAAATACCTGGTCGAGTGCATCGAATTGCAGTACAGACCGCACGATACGCAACACATTTTCGTCGGCGTGAAGCATAGCCTTTTCGTAGTACGTCTCTAGTAACTCGAAGTACTCGGGAAATTGTCTCCAAACTGTGAGAGCGATTGCTGTTGCCCATAGTTTGCTAGCTACACCCTCCATCGGACATGGTGCGACGCCATTGATCACAAACTCGAATGCACTTGAGAAGACCCAACTGCCATCGGGTTCTTGAATTTCTAGCAGTGCTCGAATGGCCCAAGGCAGTCGTCGTCGATCCGCACTGTCCAATAGTCGTCCTTTGGCATGTTTCTTTAATGGACCATCGGAACTGACAACAGGAGAACTCAGCTCGGGAGGAGGTGCAGCTTTTTCTGACTGTTGATATCATCCAGACACTGAGGCTTCTCGCGCTGTATAATGTGGACTTGGCCGTCTTCAAAGATAACATCTGACGATACCGACTTGCCAAAGGCCTCGTAGAACTCCTCGAATTTGAACGGGACCTTGCTCATTGTCAAGCTGCAGGCGAAGAAGTAATGCATTTGAAGATGGAAATTCTTACGCAAGCGTTTCGATCTATTTTTCATTGTGGTCGAATTTGTTCATAAGGGGCTGCTACTCCTCGGTGTTGGTGGCCAGTTGACGGAACTGGGCACGTGTAAACTTTCGCCAACGAGCATACATGAGGCCAGCAAGAGTTACTCCCAAAACAATCATCGCTGGTGCGAGCGAGAAGAAGACATCCACTGCGATGTAAATGAGCAACCCAGTCGGGATCAAGAGACTGATGATAAGGACGGGCATACTTCCAGGAACTGCAGTATCACAACGATCGAAATATGTGAGTCGACAGGAGCATGCACATATTCGGACCACTAAATGCTAACCTTTGAATGGACGCTCAATATCTGCGTGTGTGAAGCGCATCTTGATGAATGCGACTAAGATCAGCAATTGATAGAATGCTGAAAGCGCGTTGGTCATGTTCTGAATGACGTCGAAATCGAACTGGATGAGCACGAATATGATCAGAAGACTCGCTAGCACCGAATTATGCGGTGTGTTAAAGCGCTTGTTGCGTCTGGAAGCATAACACCAGAAGAGTTTGTCAGTAACAAGTTAAAAAAGCTGTCAGACAAAGTAATTTTTAAACGCACAAGATAGACAACTCACGCTTTGAAGATCGCTGGTGCAAGACCACATTCCGACATGCCCAAAAGCTGGAAAGAGTCGCAGAAGAGTTCGGCAATGTACATGCCGGCATTGCTGCAAAACGTTGCCAGCATGACCCAGTTCAAAAGGAAGCTGCCGCCGATGTCCTTCGCGATGCTTGACAACGATCCTTCTTCCCACGTCGTCCAATGTGGTGAGTTAAAGACCGTAGCAGCGAACAGCGGTGCCAGATACGTGAGGGTGACCAGCAGCACTGAAATCAGTAGTGCCCGCGGATAAGTTCGTCCTGGAGTGCTCACCTCGCCACCAAACACCGACATGTTCACAGCGCCATTGAAGTTCCAGAAAAGTGTGTTGAGCAGCAAAGACCAATCGATCTACGCATTGAGCATCGCACAATGTTAGTCCCTTATAAAAATTAATTCACCGATTGCCAGTGACACTTACGTCAACGCTGCCTGACATGTTCACGAAGTTTTCGTCTCCATCATACTCGATGTCGGAACGACGAAGCTCACCAATTTCGCTCCAGTTGTTCGCACGAAGCAATCCCCAAACAGTGAGGACAACAAACGGGATCATGACAAAGATGGACATGACCGCCATGCCACGACCCACGATGCGGATACCAAGCAGATTTGGCAATGTCAGTACAACAGCAATGGCTGCTTTGATGAAGTACTCTGCAGCTGGCGAGTTAATTGACCCATATACATCTGTAAACGTAGCAACCGCCAGAGCCGGGTAAATTGCATTGTCAATTACGCCCGAGATCCATGCCCAGTAGCCCGTCTGAAAAGCCCAGAAAGGTCCCAAAGCGTTGAGCACCCACACCGTGTAACCACCTGCAGCAAAACCAGCGATGGACAGCAAGTTAGTTCACAGCTCAAAGCATGAAACATAGTCGCAATCGAGCGACCCGAGCACTTGCCGTCCTGCGGGAACGTGGTGCTAAGCTCAGCAGTGACATAAGCGATCGGAATTCCGAAGATAAATGGGAATAAAAGCAACGAGATGAATCCGACAAGGGGCCCTCCAGCTGCAATGACACACAGCAAACCAAAAGCAAGAGCGTCAATGACCGAGCACAGATGTGCCAACAAGCGGATCAAACACACCTGAAATGATGTACTCGGATCCGATGGGTCCACCACACACCTGCAATCAAACCATATGCAACCGTAAACAAACCGCAAGCACAATCATCGTCTGTGAGAATGCAAAACTTGTCCTGCGTTGGTCTCAGATCGACACCCACCGAAAAGTAGCACAGGCCGACAACGGACATGACTTTGAGTTGTCGTGGGGACCCTCCTTCACTGCTTCCAGCATGGACTGCGACCGTTGCTGCGTGTTGCAATCTGCTTCTCCCAGCTCTATGGAGCTCATGCCACTGATGACGGATGGGTCGCGCAGTCTGCAGACACAATCGTCAAAGGCGGTCAGACGCTGCACCTTCCAGTCATCACCACGCAGCATTCCAACCACCTACTCTTTCACCTGCGGCGTCAGCTGGAGCCGCTCATAGGTGCCGGTCTTGGGACTCAGCGTGGCTTCCATCTCGTCTGGTAATGCCGCAGTACGGAGCTGACGCTGGATGAATTCTAGTAATGACCTTCTTTGGTCACGGTCTCAGCGGGATGGCCAAGCGTAGGTCGGTACAGGGAGGTGGTGGCAACTGGACACTGGCGCTAGCAATTGCAGGCCCAAAGGCTGCAGCGAGATGGCAGTCGAGACACTGGCGCGGGCACTGCAAAATTCAAAGGCTGGCAGCGGCTCAAGTATTCGGATCGGCCGTTCTCTGTTCGGGTGTCTACCTAACCCTAAAGCCGTTTTTCTGTCATAGAGAGCGATATGATCGGCTGATGCCCCAAAGAGGTGCACCTCAACGATGTTTTATTGGCTGAGACGTTATTGCGGTGCAGTGGTGTGTCTTGCTCAGTCCTCCTCGGCGTAGCTCTGCAGACCCGACATGCTCCTGCGACTTGCACGCCCGTCACCTTTCGGTGGCGACTTTGGTGGCTTCATATAGCTGCTGGTGAGATCCGTAAACTTTTGCACACGCGCTCGGAGCTCCTCGCGGAAAATGAGCGATCGTACGGCGTCGTGCAGCAAGACGGAGGCGCCCAGGTGCTTCAGCTGGTACCGCTCGGCTTTGCGTAATTTGCCGCCTTTCATCAATGTGCGCCACTTCTGGCTGGCCGCGATGGTGTTGGGCAAGTCCATCACGGGTGCCTCGTTGACCTAATACGGAGTTTAATCACCAAGTTAGTCGACCAGCTAAAAGGGTAGCCATGTGGCGACTATCAAGATGCAGAAAACTTCAACGTCGGATACGTACAACGTCCAACACAAACTTGCCGAGCTTGCGCACAACGTCACTGAAGAAAATGCGGTTGCCGTTGAAGATTGAGATGTCCAGAAACTCTGTGTGGTCGTACCATCAAAAGAAAAAGTCAGTCAAGGCAGATAGACCTGGCGCGTACTCTTTGCATCGTTGTTACCGATGAATGCGGCGATTTCTTTGGCGGACACATCGTTACTATGGCCATAGCCGAGAGGCTCGTCCAGCTCTTGGATGAGCTTGGGAAGCATGTGCCACCCGATCATGCCGGTAGCTTCGGGGTCGAGTTTCGACCAGATTGTCACGAAGTTCTCGTACTGTTGCAGCATTCAAACATGATTGTCCAGATCAGTGCGCTGCAAAAAAATGTTCAGTAGTGACATTGCGTACATGTTGCGGCAGCAGTACTCCGTTCGCTTGGTCTTTTTCGTTGGCAAAACCCTCGAGAATGACGGCGATGAAAATGTTGAGGAGAATGTAAGTGATGAGCATTGTGAAGCTGCAGAAGTACAGGAAAGCGACTGGAGTGCCGCAGCCATTTAAAGGTATGCAATCCTCAAAGTTCGCAAAGCCGCACATATTTGGGTCGTAATCGGGGTCATCCTCGCAGTCGTTGGTGGATGCTAGCTCATGCATGAGGTCATTCCATTGTTCCCCGTGGCACAGCGTATCTGCGTCAGAGGTTAAAACAGCAAAGTGAGCGTCAGTGAAAAATTGGTGACAAACTGGTACATCAGATTGGTGGGTCTTACCAGCGTGATCATGGCAACCGAGATACTCTGGAAGTTTGCGAGCGGTGTGATAAGGTCACCCATTTTGACTTTGGCAAAGAGCTGCACTCCCACGGCAGCGTAAATGAAAAAGACGAGAAGCAAAAACCCGCCGATGTTAACGAGCGACGGTAGCGTGAACAGCAGGGTATTGACGAGCTGTCGTAAGGATGGCGCAGTTCGAATGAGCTTAATAAGTCTCAACACTCGAACACCACGAATTGTTGCGGCGCCAGATCCGACAGCCTCGCCACCAGCCCAAGTGTAGATCATGCCGAAGCATGACCCACTCGCCACGACAAAGTCGAAAATATTCCACGATTCCTTCCAGTAATAGTGTCCCATACCGACGATCTTGATAATGGCCTCGAGCGCGAATAGTAAGGTGAAGAAGACGTTTGCAGATTCTATTATGCGCGAGTACAGGTCTTCCTCACCGAAGTACGTGAGGCCCATCAAGAAAGTGTTGAGCATAATAGCTCCCATCGTTATCGTTTCGAGCATTGAGCTCCGCGCCAAGTCAAAACAAATTCGACGCACAGTACTTCGAGGCGAGCGAATCTTTCGTACAGGGTGCAATTTGAGTACAGCTTGGCAGATGAGCAACCATTCTCTTTGAGAGCATGATAGCGTTCGCGTGCCATCCAGTGTTTCCTTCATTCGGTTGAAATTTTCAATCACTACGCCGATAAAGAGCTGGATAAAGAAGAAGGAGCCCAGAAAAATGAATGCGATGAAGAATAGCGTCCAACCTTCACGGTAATTAGTGATGGGTTGCATGTCCACGTCGGTAGCATCTACACCTGCAAGCATGAGGGTTACCCAGCCCTCCGTGGTACTTATCTCGTAAAATGTAAGAAGCGCTTGTAGCACATTATCAAAGCTTTGCGGAATCGTCCGCTCCCACGATGCGTTCAGGTAGCTGCACACCATTCGAGATGTAATGCCGTCGACGCCTGGAGGGTCTTCAATTGACACGAATACTAGAGAAGAAGCATTAGTGTACAGCGCGGCTGCAGTGTCATTAAACCATTGTTTCTCGACAGCTGTAAGTTTTGTCCAAGCTCGTGGGTTCGTAATCAGTGCTTGCTGAGCTGCACTAAGAGCTTCAAATACTTCACCAGTGCACGCAAAAAATCGGCCTTTTAGGTTGTTCACCGCAATGATGCTGAAAATCAGGAGTAAAAGCAAGCACACCATGCCTACATTTAAAATCTGCGGAATAGCAGAAACCAGCGAACTTACCACAAGTCTCAAGCCCGGGTTTCGATGAATCATACGAAGCGGGCGCAGCGCTCGAAACGTGCGCAAGCTCGAGAGAAATTTGAGTTGCTGTGAGCTTGAGCTTATAAACTGGAGACCAGGAAGCGCTACAGCGGTAATTATGAGGTCCATGATATTCCACCCGTCACGTAAGTATGCGGTTTTGTGCAAACAAAGTCCTTGAGCGATGATTTTAAGCACCACCTCAAATGCGAAAATTGCCGCTAAGACGGAATCAATATAGCCCACAACATTCGCAAAAGTACTGTCTGGCGAGTAGAGTGGGTTGTCTAACGCCACGCACACGGTGCTAGCGATCACGAATCCAAATACAACACTGTCAAACCGCGGATGCCTCACAATATTCCAAGCAAACTGGCGTATCGGATTGTAGGGCCCGAATAAAAAGAGAGAACGGCCTTGCGGTGTCTTTGCCTTCTGCATTAGAATCTCCATGGACACAATGCTCGTTTGAGTCAACTCCGTTTTCGACATGCGACGGCTGTGATAACCCTGGGGTCCATTTCCAAGACCTGGCACCCCTGTAACAGAGGACTGGGATTCTCTTATGGATTGATGTTGAGACCGCAAGGTAGGTCCCTGAATGGGTTCCGAGTTGGAGTTGCCTGCGGTAACTCGCCTACGAGTACCTGAGCGACCACTTTCGTTCGGTAGATTTGTAGCAGTCATCATTGGCATAACTCGTGATTTTGTACGTAAAGCCTCCTTTGCTTCGGTATTGTTGGCTTCTTGGGTAGCTTCCTCGGCGTCCTCGAAATGGCTAAGCAGGATGGCTAGAAACAAATTGAGTACGATAAAATTTCCAAAGACTACGAGTGACACGAAATACACCAAAGCGATAATACCAGTGGAGCGCCAGCCGTCGAATAGCACGGTATTCCAATTCTCGCCCGTAAGTACTTGAAATACTGTTACGACGGACCAGAGCAACGAGTCGAAGTTGGCACGGGGTACGTAGACTAAACCGCCTATGTCAGACCCAGGCGATGACACAGGAATCCCATTGGCATCGAAACGAAAACGATTACCAAATATCTGCATGCCCAAAAGTGCGTAGACGTACATGAAGAGTAAAAGGAGGACACTAAAATTGCCAATTTCGCTCACAGCACTTGCAATCAAGCTGATAAGTTTTTGAAGCGATGGCCAGGATCTGTCAGGGAAATCAAAGAAAAAATATGATCGTCAGTGCGGCCTACTGCTGCAAGTGCTCTCTTGAAACGTACCTGGCTAACTTGAAAAGACGGAAAATTCGCATGGACCGTAAACCAGCAAAGGATTGTGACTTGACATGCGTCGACCCCGACAAAAATTGTGGCGGTGACACAAAGACCTCTACAATGCCCAGCGCTACGACCAAGGCATCGAAGAGGTTATAGTGATCTTCAGCCCACTGATAAAATCCTAGCCCGAAACCCTTCAGCACAACTTCGAGTAAAAACAATAGCGTGAGCACGAAATTGATCACGTCGACCGTGGAAGCTAGATTTTCGTCCGCTGGGTATTGATCCAGTGAGAGTAACACGGTGTTAAGTAGAATAAGCGCCGTGACAGCAGTGCTAAATAACCAATGATTCAGCAAGTGTCTGATAAAATCTCTTGCAATACTCAGCGAGGAAGTCTTACCCTTTGGACGTGGCGACTGCGGTATTGACGCTTTGATTTCGTACTGCAACTTGCGCTCTTCAGCTTCTACCAACGATGCGTCGGAAAAGTTTTCCCAAATAACGGCAAGCGCCAGATTGAGCATGAAGTACGAGCTGATTAGAACGAACGATATCAAGAAAAAGCTGGAAGTCGTATCGAAGCCTGCATCTTGAAGCATGTACATGACGTCACTCCAGCCCTCACGAGGCATACAGATGAAAAGTACCATGGCAGCTTGGCCAAGGTGGTCGAACCCTAGCAGGCCATAGTCCAGGCTTGAATCGTATGTCGCTCCAAGCTGTAATCGCGTGCGTATCCTCTCGTCTGGATGAGTAAAACGAAAGTTCCCGTACTGATCATAGTCCGATCCGCAAGTCTGACCGACGGGACAACCGGTAGCAAGATTACACAACTGTGGTTCGTCTTCACTAGCAACGGGCCAGAAACAGTTGCGCGGGTTTTCCATGGAGAAGAGTCGTGACTCCACGTGTCATTGTCTGTCTCCAACGGGGTCGAAGTCTTAAGATCAAGACACCTAAACGAAGTTGGTTTTGCTAACACAATCTGCTCATAAGCTGGAATATCGTCAAGTGAGAGTTTGGAGTCCAGCGCCAACGGGTATGGTGTTAGACGACAACGTGAGTGTGTAGCTCCGCTCCAAAGTTGAACACCAATGACGCCATAGAAAAAAGAGAAACGAAAGAAACACTACGACGGTAACCAGCTCCGGTATCGACTTGAGAAGTGCTGTCACGAGCTTTTTGATTCCAGGAACAGCATTAAAAAACGGAGTGGACGAAGCACGAGAAATGCTCGCATCCCGGCTGTGTAAGGAACGCTAGGTAACGCCGCAACAAGCCCCACAACGACCACGGTAAAGTCAATCCAGTTCCACGGGTCCATGAGATAAGCACCTCGCTCACCAAATAACCCCATAGCCACAACTTTTAGCAAACACTCGAAAGCAAATAGCGCGGTAAAAATGCTGTTTGCATATTCCGCTATTGTGTTGCGCAGTGAGCCGGTGCTAATTGGGTTTCCCAGCTCGTCTACATGTCGAACGTCCACAATGGCTAGCATAACGGAGTTTGTCGCGATAAGTAGCAAAACGATTTGGTCAAATAGTTTTGAGGTCACAATCCACACAATGTACTGCCGAAACGCACTGGACTCGTCGAATATCCCTAGTGAACACGGTGAAAACTGTTCAAAGCCCATCCGAGTACATCAACGTCATTAGTTCGGCAATACTTGGTGAAAAATAGCACTCAAGGACAACGTACGAGAAAACGTTTGCCGTGAGCGAAGAAATTATACCGATCCGAAATGTCAGCAGAACCGTCATCGTCGGCGTAACAACCCGGAGAAGCATTAACAATACTCTGCATAAAGTCGGTGACTCCGGACGGTGGTGACATTGCTGAGAATCCGCTGCTAAACATCCCAGCAATGCTTGACACACGAGCCGATGACGGACCCATCTCGTGAGTCCCGACGTGACGCCTAAATGCTGCAAGTGCTGCTACATCAGATACGGAGCCTCTTGGTGTGGAAGCTGCCGCTATCTTTGCGGAAATGCCCATACTTCTTCCCAGACTTGCTCCTCGGGAGAGCCGTCGAGAGGAGGTACTCGTAAAAGACCTCGGGTCGCTACCAAGCTCACGCACTCGACTGCGTTCCACACTCACGCGGAAGGCGTTGAGCGCCATGCTCGTGGCCGTGCCGGAGCTCGGTAAGTTCTGCCGACCTACACCGGACGTCATCCGTGTGCCCAAGTCAACGCAGGCGAAAGTATCGTCTGTAGCGCGATGCTAGCAGCCGGCCGTTCGAAACGCATTCTCGGGAAGGAGTTTCGTGCTGCAAATTCAAACAGGTGAGCCGACAACCGACGTGCAACAAGTATGTGCCTGGTACCACCGCATCATGGACAGCCATAGCAGATTCTGCGTCCACAGTATGTCGAATGTGTCAGCTAGTCGTTGTGGTGTAAGACGCAGCAACCACGTAAATTGAGTACAAGGTTCTCTCATCGTTTATAATTTACGAAGGAGCAAGCCACGTTGGTGCAGCTGCTATTCATCTTCTATTCTATCGCGGCGGTACTCTGGGGTCTACGAGGCGACTCGACGGGTGCGAAGCTGCCGTGTTGCTCTTGGATCAGCCAGACATCGTCGACAACCTGGCCGTAAAGCCCTCGTGCTGCCGGGTTCTCAGGGTCTGCTTCGACTTGTTGCCAATGCAGATGTGTGGCATTCACGATCTCCATGCGGGAGTATCCGAAAATCGAGTTGCGGAAGGCATCCCAGGCTTCAGCTGGCCTCTCAAACGCCTTGCGCATGATCGACGTGAGATACTGTCCCGAGGCTCCTGTCAGAATGTGGGTGGTGGCGCGCATGTTGCGCGTGCGCTTCCATGTCTGGGACTTGTATACATCGAATGCTCGCTCGTAGTTGTGTTGGTGACCACACAAGTAAAGGTCCACGCCGTGAATGAAAAACTTATCCTCAAGACGATCGCGCAACATGGCAGCCTTGGACCCGCAGTTAGTGTCATCTGAAGTACAATACATGGGGCGGTGGCCGATCACTACAAGCCATGGAGTCTGCTCGCGGTTAGCGTTAGCCTGTGCGAGGTCTTGCTCCAGCCAAGCTTCCTGGCGCGCTACCAAGTCGCCGTCAACATCGAGGGTATCCTTGAAATAAATCTCTGTGGAGATAATCGTAAAGTGCACGAGACCCACGTCAAAGGAGTAGAACCAGTTGTTTGGCACCTCCACCGGTTCGGCATCCTTTGAACGCCCGCCGATGTGGACAGTCTGCACGCCTTCATTCACATTGCTTGGCATCAGTCGAAAGCGCTGCGAGTAGTGGCTGAACATGTTGTGTGTCTCGTGGTTTCCTGGACACACCATAAAGGGCACACTAGCTGCTATAGGCTCAATCTCCTGCATGAAAATATCTCCGACGTGGCCATCGACAAGGTTTAGGTCGTAGGCGTAGTCTCCAACAGACACGACGCCATCAACAAGGCCTTCTGCCACCTCCGACTGCATCATCGGCAGAGTAGCAGCATTCTGGTAGCCAATATCTCCAGTGACCAAGAAGCGCGTGGGCTTCGGTTTCTCTCCAGGCAGTAATATTGCCGGTGCAGTCTTTGTCGTGTATGGAATCGAATACGAGGCGTAGAACGCGTTGCCTACCACGTAGGTGTACCGCGTGTCAGGCTCCAGGCCTTCCAGTCTCACCACATGCAGCCAGCGCTTGGACTGCTTCTCTCCTCTGTCTTCAAACAGCGAACTGTTGGCCCAGGCCGTCACAGGTGTCATGTCGAGCCCATCCACCTCAATATGAGCATGGTATCCCTCCACCACCTGCAGCTGCGACGTTCCTTGTCCACAGAACTCCTTGGTCATCCACTGCACAGCCAGACTGCCGGGCGAGAGTCCGTACGCCGTGTGCACGTGCTTCGGACGGCACCGTTCTGCTTCATCGCCCCGGAACGGGACGTTCACCCCCAGTCGATGCACCGCCGACCAGCCGTGGAAGACCGAGCCGACAATAAACTCGTAGGAAGCGTCCGGCTCGTCCTGTGGCAGCTCGATGAACGCCGTGTGCGTCGTGAGCGTGGCCCCGTCCGTCGTGTACGTGATGGCTTCCTTCCTGGCAAAGGTTCCTGAGCTGCCTTGGTCGACAGCATCGTGTCGTTCTCGCCCAGTCGGCGGTAGCGCACTTCCACGTCCGCCGCAACGTCGTGGCACGAGCGCCACGGGTTGGCCAGCGCCGGGCTTGTGTCGTGCGCCTTCTGGAGCTTCACCTTACGGATGTAGGTTCGACGTGTGGCCCACTCCACCACCGCGCGGGTGGCCACGACCGACGAGCGGATGTCGTACGGCACGCAGTTCTCCACCTCGCGCTTCTCCAAGTCGTCCGAGTCCTCTGGCTCCTGCTCGCGGGCGACGACGGCGGCGCGAGGCGGCGGGGGCGGCACGTTAGCAGCCGAGGCGGCAGCAATGAGCGCGGCTACTGTCAGCAGCAGCACGAGCCTCCAAGGCCGAGAGACGCCAATCATGAGGTTGATGGGCTCTTTGTCTCAGGCGGCGGATTCGAGACTGAAGGCGACAGTGCGCAAACTCAACGGTTGAGTGGCTGTGCAGGGAAGATTCGCGTGTATAAAGCTTGGTATGTAAAAGAATCTTGCGGCAGGGTTCTTTTTCTACCTGTTAATTTATTACTTGCCGAGTCGAGGAGAGAGCTGAGTTGCGAAAAATTGAAACACGCGAGCGATGGATCGATGGCTTGTGTGTGCATGGAGCAGCTTTATGACGTTTACGTTGGTTATTATGCTGTCTCTGCCAGCTTTTTCCGCGCTCAGCTGCGCTGTGGTAGCGAGCTTGTTGCTTCAGATTTTGGCGACCTTTCGGGTTGCTGACGTGGACGCTGAAGCAGATGAGCAACTTGAAGTCGTGATTGACAAAGTGGTAGACCGCAGCTCTGGACGGCACTCCTTCGAGTAACACTGATGTGTTAGCGATCGGTAACACTGGCGGTGCTGTGCCACTCTTCTCGGCGTTTTTATTTTATATTCCCATTCAAGCCAGTCTAGAAGATGACCGCAAAGCGCGCGGCCTCCTCGTCGCTGAACTACCGCGATGCCATGACGCCCCCATTGAAGAAGCCCCGACACTCATCGCAGGAGTCTTCGTCTGAGGTAAGGAACCGTTCCTCGCAGCACAGAAGGGTGTGCACTTTGCCAAGCTTACAAAGCGAACTCGCGCGTCACAGGGAGATCTGGAGGCTCCGTCAAAGCTGCAAGAGCTGTCGTCCATGTCACAAAATGGGCTGGAGGCTAAGAATGAACTGAGGGAGTGTGGGTTTGAGCTTATGGGGCACGTAAAGCCATCTCCTGCATCCCAAGGGGGTCTACCACCTGCCTCAGCGCTTGTGGAGCCAACTCACGTCTCTTTTGAGCGGAAAGAGCGTGCGTGCGAGACAAAACTCGCCAGCAAAGATATGAGGAGTCCTTCGACTCCCGAACAAAGAGCAATTCCAATTAAGATCGCAACGCAGGAGCATCAGAAAAGAAGAAACCAGCTGAAGAACCACCATCAGGCCACTTGCTGTCACTTGTAAAGAAGCTGTTGCTGTCACGTATCCGTGATTTACAAGCCCAGCAAGAACACATGAGAATTGAGTACTATCATCTCTCTCAGCTCCTTGACTTGCATCGGCAGCGCATGTCGGATGTGCGCGACGACATCAGCGACGCTATCGCCTGTGTATCGCGCGTTTTAAACGGTGATGTAGTTGCTCTCGACGCAAACTTCAACGGGTACGCTAATCAACTGTGCTCTGAGCTCGAAAGATCGTAGATGCTGCAGGATAAACTTACGCTATGCAACGACCTACATATACATCAAAAACTTACAAATTCTCCAACTGAGCTTCCTCCTTACGTCGATAAATATAATCGTCGATCTCGCGTTCTGTAGCTAGCAAGTCTTGAGCACTTGTTTCAGCTTGCTCTTCGATCGTAACATGCGGTGAGGCCAACATGTGCCATAGCAACCGCAGCCGAAATGTAGTCGCTACGTATTCGGGAAAAAGTCCCCGGAACCCCTAAAATCTTCATCCTCTTTCTTGTCTGCGAGAAAGCACCATGCCATTGCGATGATGAATATACCACAGTTGTTTCCATCGTTCTGTATCGGGGCTCGGAGCAATTCTGGTTTCCAGTCACGGTGTTGTGCAGATGCTCTGTCTTCCCAATCGCGAATTGCAGGGAATATTACGTTGTTGCATCTGACTTTAGTCTCGTCGAAGTACATGATCTGCATCAGAGGCTCATAGACAATTGCTACACCAACCTTTAGGTCGACCACGACCAGAGTCCAGTGAAGGTTCCGCACGTTACAAGGCGCAATGACAAATCTCCACTCCCTGTTGCTCGGAATATTCCAGTCCATTGCTAGTGTGCAGAGCGGATCAATGAAGTACGTTCGACCTTGCAAATTGCAAAACTTTCTCAATGCTGCGCAAATTATTGTGTCTGTCAACCACCGATTTGGCCGTAGATCGCAGAGAATTTCAGCAACCTTGACCATCATAGATCCTGCTGAAGCCTTAGATAGCAGAACATCAAGTTGAATTCTCGATATTGCTGTCGATGAGGCCCTTTCTAAGGTGTTTTTCACGTTGGTCGCCATCTGCTGATCTGTTCGGGCATCCACAGATAGCGCGCAAAATTGACAAGCTTGTTCATCCCAGTTGATACCGAGAAGTTGCTTGATTTCTTGCTTCTGGCAGAACGACTTATGCAGCTTCGTGAAAGTCATCATATCTTTTATAAGATTCCTGGAACATGACAACAAAGCTTAGATGAATGACCGACAACCCAATCATGTAATCAAGTTGACTTACTCGGTGTAATATTCACCTCCAACTAGGACTGCGACGTCAGCAGCCGGCCGAGCCGAATCCGCGAAAAGCCGACGCCTTTTATTTTGCAGGACCTCGACACACTTGTCAACGAGTTGCTCATGGAACACCACCGATACTTGTGTGACAGGGGGCGTGAGGGTGTCCACCACTGCCACAACACGCTTTGATTTGCCTTTGATTGGACGCAAAACAACTGGATAATACTCAAGCAGCTCTGCAAGTTTTTTTCATTTACCGCTTGCGAAATCCAGGCAACGCATCGATGAAGGGGAACACCTTCATGCCATTCTTCGAGCAAAAGTTCCTCAATTTGCACTCTTGGAGCTTTCAGTTTCTTGGTGCTACCCCGGCGACGTAGTGAGTGACGCGTTCGCGTCGAGGGTAAGATCATCTCTTTTAATCCTGCCTGATGCGAGGACACATTGATCGGATTCTTGGTCACCTTGGTTTGTCCTTCGTTGCTGGTTTTGGTCAAAGTAGTTTTATGATCGGGAGCAGCCTCAACTGTCTTATTGGGTGTTGCATTGCGGTGTACTTGGTCGCTTCCAGGCTGCACATCTTGCAGGGCGGGTTTTGCGTCAAGTGCACTGATGCCAAGCTCCTCATCTTCGAGAATGACATCCGCGTCAAGTTCACTAATGTCAAACTGCTCATCTTGGGAATGGAGATCTGCGTCAAGAGGATTGTCGTGGAGAGAAGGAACTGCGGTTTGTGCGCTGCCGTTCTTGCTAATAGCAGCAACAAAATCCCCACAAAGGTTTTCAAACGCAACCGCATTTTGAAAAAACTCAACGGATGGCAGATTGACTAAAGCATCTATCGCCGACTGCAGAATTCCAACGACGATGTTGTACTTTTCGACATCCGATCTCACCGCGAGTTCCGATTGCGAGGGTTGGTGCTTTTTCAGTCGGATAAATTTCACAGCTTGTTTGGGTTGGCCTGTGCGACTGCTACTAGCTTGTACATGAGCTGTATTTTTGGCCAGAGTTGCAATGCGATAGGGAACGCGACTCAGTACCTCAAGACATTGCATACCGTCTTGAAGCACATTAACCAATTGCTCTGCTGCGACCAGATTCCAGCGAGAATTGATAATGTCCACGGAAATGCTACTCTCCTGTTTGACTTCGAGAACGGCGTACAGAATGTGCCGACAGGGAAGCCGCGTTGACAAGTAAAATAGACAGCTGCAGGAGCCCGAAAACTGAATCACATGAGATTTATTCGGCGCTCCCGATATGTGGACCTCATGTTCAGTTCGTCGTGACACTCCATAGCAATCTTTCCACGACTTATAGGCTTGATATTCCTTTGCTATAAGATTGTAGACAAAGGGACTCACGGCGTTGAGCAAGCTGTGAATTTCTGGAGGCGCTGTTTCATCAAAACCCGTGCTGCAATTGCGCAGGGAGAGCTCGGATCGCAGCTCGCGTAGTCTACCAGCCCAATACGAAAACATTCCGCTAATGCACTTGTCAAGAGGGCTTGCGGCACTGACTTGAGTCTTGATCTGCTTCCACGTGGCTTCTAAGCGATTGCTAGTCGAATTGCCGCCAGTAAAAAACCGTCCACGAGCATGTTGTGCACACATATGCACACAATTCATCCTGTTGAGTGTCAAATACGTCGTAAAATCCGGGAAACAACACTACTTCGAGCTTTTAATGTCTTCCAGGTTGCATCAAATAGCACCTTAGTCTTTGCCGATATTAGGCGGCCCCACAAAATCTCAAGCTCGTCTCGCCGAGCGGGACTGATACCAAACTCTTCTTCCGCTAGTTTTTTCTGGACAGCAAGAATCACATGAAATTGGCAGAGCAATACCTATCATTGCACACACATACAAAGCACACCGACTAATTGACAGGAATCCCCAAAAGCACCACAACCACGCGTATTACCACTGCGCTAGAAACACTTCGTTAAGGACACGCCACTCATTGAAGTCCATGTCAATGACGAATGTTTCAGTGATGATATCCCCGATACTATCGCGAAAAAACTCGAAGGATGCCACCAGGGTCGGCTTAAGCTCGTTTATGACGAGCATGTCACAAACCGAAACTCCCTTTCCGGTAGCGGTTGTACACATGAAAGAACCTTCAAACACAACACGGATAAATGAGTGCTCAAGCGTTATAAGCAATGCAAGAGAACCACATACCGAGATGGAAGCCAGCAATGTTGGTGTTATGAGTCCAATCCACGATGAGTGATTCACCCCAGTGGGCGTAAAGTTGTTTCTGCACAGAACTGATAAAAACAATCACGCACACAACATCATTTTCGTCTCGCGCAACCATGCACGAGTTGCCGGGGATTGTGATAAACTCGTTTGTCAATGTCCTGACACGCTCAGCGACAGTCGGACCTCCATATCGCCACGCAAGAAGGTTACGCACGTGCTGTGGGTAACGTTCAAGCCTGATTATCAAAACAAAAAGTCAATTCCAGAAACTATAATATGGATAGGACAAGACACACGTTCGCACCTGTTGTGTTGGCTAAGAATGCAGCAACATTACTTGTTGGGGCCTGCGCTTTGGTGAGAATCTCGACACTGTCAGTTAGCTCACTTGATCGCAGCGTCTTCCCCAAGCGAATCGTGTCATGAATCTCTTCCGATACAAGATGGTTGTGCACATGAATCTACAAAAGGGTAAATATCAATAATATTACTGAAAGCAAAATAGCGACAGATTATAAGCACAGGTACCTCGTTGATGACGGCAATCAACCACGTCTTGCCGGGCTTTACAAGTTTGACTGTCAGCTTCGCCTCACAGCCTGTATACCGGAAGGTTTGCTGCGTGCGATGTCCCTGACTGCGAGAACCGTCATAGCACGCATGGGTGCAATAGAGCACACACTTTACTCGGTTTAGTGCAGTTGGCACAATAGCCGGCACAGGCGCGTTGGCACCATTCTGAAAGCTGCAAATACACGATAAAGAAAACTCATTAAGGGTTAATATAAAACGAACACAGATAATAATTTATGGACTTACTTGCGATTGTTAATTTCCGTTGACACCGAGTTCCGAATTCGATAATTCAGATTGTTCTCCTCGGTGTACAGCGCCCAACAACGAAAAAATCTTCCCATGATGTAAACACTCGACCATTGTAAAAATGCAGGAACCGTAAAACTCCGCCATTTACGCGAAGCTAGCATTTCCTGCCTTTTGGCTGCATGCTTTCCGCGCATAAATCGAGGTCGGCGCACTGCCACTGCATAACATATTGTTAAAATTGTAAAAATTGTAAAATATCAAAAACAAAATAGCAAAACCAAAAGAGCCAAACCGTCTGGATTTTCATCGCCCTCCATTCTCGCGCACTTGCGATGCGATTGTGCTATGGACAGCTTTTTCGAAAGTGAGGCGCTCCTGCCGATTGTGGAATCCGCAGGAGCGCGTGGGTGATGGACTTACTTTCTTAACCCATAGCCACATTTAGACAGTTTCAAATTTTAAAACGGATACAACTCTCAGTCGGTTCCAAAGTTTTTATAAAGAAGTTTACAAAATGACTTTGTCAAGTTTTTGATAGACCTCACTGTCAGTACGAATATTTAGCGTGACGTAATTTTATCACATGCACAACAATTTCTTGCAAAATCTACCACAAAGCCATTTTCTTAAAACAACTACAATCATTAGACAAGGCGGACCTTCTGTCCGCCCCAGCCAAGCAAAGGTGTACAATGGGGCAAGTCTACTGCGCCCGTCGCGCTCCGCTCGGCCTCGGTTGCAAGAAAAAAATATCCGGTTGCAGCGCTCGCTGCGCTCGCTCGCGGGTGTCATACCCGCCTAATCGGCGGGCGTTGGAAAAAGGTGAGCTCACTGAGTGAGTCTCGCGCTCGCTCCGCTTGCCCTCGCCTTTTTTAGTTTGAGGGGCATTCAAGTGGTCCAGTGAGTCAGTACACGAAGTTGCCAAGTTGTCAGGAGTTTTAGTCTTTCACAAAACAACACGTCCACAGTAAAATCTTATTCAAAAACAAAATGCAGTGAAACTAAACATTAAATTAACACTTCGACAGTTTTGAAGACCAGATTTAGATTTATCAGACATTTTTTCAACAAAAACCTAAACATTTGAAATCTATTTGTTTTCTTTTCTTAGGCAGCCACACAACTCGATGGGTTCATGTCGGTAATTTACCACTATAGTTCGATGTTTTTGGAGTGGTGCTGATTGGTAACACTGGCCGATGTTAGAATAACGACTCCCGCTCTGGACCAAGGAACTCTGCCGATTGAATGCATCGGCATTCAATCGAGATGCTCATGCTGAGTGAGGTTGAAAGTTGAAATGCTGACACTGTCACCAGACCCCGCTAGTTCCGCCGAGAGAGCAATCAATAATATGAGCTGGCGGATTGAAACGACCCTCCAAAATTTGTTCTAGGCGATAGCTTCACTACACTGAACAGAATAGAGTTCACGGAACAGTTGAGGCGGCGTGCACACCTTCTTCTTGCTCGTCTATTTCATGCCGCTAACGCGACACGCTTCGAACGAACGTGCTCTCTGCGATATCCAAGCAGCATTTGAAAGGTCACGTTGGACCAGAATGTGTTAAATGCAGCCCGGAGCCAAGTACGACTGTGCAAACGCTGACCAGCCTCCCGGACAAGTCACTATTTGACAGTCACTGAGCTCGACGACTGCCATGCCAGTCGAAAGCTCCCGTTTCACCACCTGATGCAATCAAACATTCATCACGCTATTTCGTCACCGCCAAGGAAAAGACAAATAATGACCTTGAATGTTTTCCCCCTCTTGATGAGAATGTGAACAAGGCAAGCAGAACCTGAACAAAGCGTGTTGTCTGCGTCATAGAATGCCAGCAGTCCATCTTGATGTCTGCTTCGAAGTAGACATTGGCTACAAGAATGCTTGGATGAATCGGGACAGAGATATCATCGTCAGCTTGGATTGCTAAGCAGGATGACCTCAAAAACCGGCGGCTTGCTTGGCATTTTCAATCCTCAAATGGCTCGGAACAATCTCATGGTGTGTTGCTCACTCCGAGAGCAACGTTGCTGTACCAGTGTACCATATTCCCGCTCTTTTCAGCCAATCATGTCTATGGCATCCCCGAAAACAGTTCTTAAATCGGTTGTGATTTAGCTGCTCTATCCCCTTTTAGGGGCCTATATAGGAGTACAAAACCTGACTTGTGGTTCAACCCACTCATTCGCCATTCATCCGCTTGCTCGCTAAGAGGCTCGTTGATCGCATCGCCATGGCGGAGACCGACGCCCCCGCCGTGAAGCAGCCCACGTGGTACCCGCCGCGCCCCATGGAGGGGCTGACCGAGTACTGGGATAAGCATTACCCGCTGCGCCTGTACAACAGCATGACGCGCACCAAGAACGCCTTCGTGCCCATGCAGGGCAAGCGCGTGCTGTGGTACATGTGCGGCCCCACGGTGTACGACCAGACGCATCTGGGCCACGGCCGCACCTACACATGCTTTGACTATGTGCGCCGCATCATGGAGGAATATTTCGGCCTGGAGGTGGAGCTGGTCATGAACATCACGGACGTCGACGACAAGATCATCCTGCGCGCTGCCGAGACCTGCTGGCTCGAGACCCACCCGGACAAGGAGCTGCCCAATGACAAGGACGAGAAGGCAAAGCTCGTCATGGAGTGGGCGGCCCAGCAGCCGGCGGAGGAAAACATGCGCCGCACCAGAGAGCTGTCCAAGTTCTGGGAAAAGTCTTTCCTGGAGGACATGTCCTCGCTGAATATCAAGACCCCCACGGTCATCACGCGCGTGAGCGAGTACGTGCCCGAAGTGGTGGAGTTCGTTGAGGGTATCATCAAGAACGGCTTTGCCTATGAGAGCAACGGATCGGTGTACTTCGACACGACGGCGTTCGGTTCCTCAAGGGCAAGGCATACGGCAAGCTGCTACCGGAGAATGTCGGACAGTCCGAGCTGCTGGCGGAAGGAGAGGGTGCGCTGTCGGCGGGTCAGTCGGACAAGCGCAACGCTAGCGACTTTGCGCTGTGGAAGAAGTCCAAAAGCGGCGAGCCGTTCTGGCCGTCGCCGTGGGGTGAGGGCCGTCCAGGCTGGCACATTGAGTGCTCGGCCATGGCTAGTGAAGCGCTGAAGCACCTTGCCGGTGGCAAGATTGATGTGCACTCGGGTGGCATTGATTTGCGCTTCCCGCACCACGATAATGAGATCGCGCAGTCGGAGGCGTACTTTAACTTCTCGCAGTGGGTGAACTACTTCGTGCACACGGGTCACCTGAACATCGAGGGCCTGAAGATGTCGAAGAGTCTGAAGAACTTCGTGAAGATCCAGGAGGCTCTTATGGACAACTCGCCGCGTCAGCTACGCTTCCTGTTCTTGCTGCACAAGTACAACGTGCCGATGGACTACAACGACAACTCCATGGACGAGGCTGTGGGCGTGGACCGCTTCTTCACTGAGTTCTTCGCCAATGTCAAGGCTCGTCTCCGTGAGCTGGGCGTCGAGAAAACGCAGAAGTGGACGCCTGTGGAGAAAGCGCTGCACGGCGCGCTGCTGGAGTGCAAGGACAAGGTGTTCCGCGCGCTGAGCGATGACATTAACACGCCGCTGGCGCTGCTGCACCTGCAGCAGCTGGCCAAGGAGGTTAACCGGTACATGGCGGGAGACATCGAAAAGCAGGCCTCGATGCTGATTCGCGCCAGCGCCGAGTACATCACGCGCATTCTGTCAGTGTTTGGCCTGATCACCTCGGCCGCTGATATTGGGTTCCCTCTGAGCTCGGGTACCGCCGGTGGCGACCACGAGACTGTGCTGACGCCGGTACTCGACATTTTCGCTCAGTTCCGTGATGAAATTCGTGAGGCTGCGCGCTCTGCCGCGGCGGAAGGTGGCGACATCAAGTCGCTGGCTAATGCTGTCCTGCGCCTGTGTGATGAAGTGCGCGATGAGAAGCTGCCGTACGCCGGTGTGCGTCTCGAGGACCGCACGGGTAGCAATGCCGTGTGGAAGCTCGCGAACAAAGATGAGCTCATTGAGGAGTTGGAGAAGAAGAAGCAGGAGAAAATCAAGAAAGAGGAGCAGAAGCGCTTGCGATTGGAGGAGGAGGCGCGCAAGAAAGCGGAGCTGGCTGAGAAGGCTAAGATCCCCCATCGGAGATGTTTCTGGGCTTGAAGGACAAGTACTCCAAGTTTGACGACAGCGTAAGTGATTCCTATTGCCTCCTTTGTTGTGTACGAAAGGTTGTTCTCGTGGAGGCAGTGTCTAATCGGGTTGATGTGTTGATTTGAATTTGCAGGGACTGCCGACACATGACGTCGCTGGCGAGCCGTTGAGCAAGGGCCAGATCAAAAAGCTGACCAAGGAGCAGACCAAGCAGAAGGCGCTGTACGAGAAGCACCAGGAGGCGTCTAACTAGAGCTAGCATGGCACATTGTGGTGAATGACAGCGCTCGATTTGTGTTGCTTTATAGTGCTTGTGCCACGCCCTATTGCCTTTTGCTTGCATTCCGAGCACTTCAAGCTGCACTTGCAAATTTACGTTTAACACGTTTGTGTGATTGGTCAAAATCCAATTTGCAGTTTGCAACCTGAATTTCAATACCATTGTTCGATTGGATAAAAAGCAATTCCTCCTTATCGCGGTCCTCCATTCAGCAAAAGCACCAGGAAGCAGCAGGTAAGCGAAGCATACGCCGCCTTGAAGCGTTCGAGGCGGGGCGATACCCCACTATGTCGCTACGCAGCCAACGACAGACACAATACTAGATCAATACACCTCTAACCGTACCAAATTTACGCTGCTTTTCTGGTATACTCTTAGCGTACATCCCCTTTGAAAATGGGCGTCCAGGAGCCCAAGAAGCGCGTGAACTTCGAGCTGGCGCGAGGCATCAACGCCATCTCCGCCAACAGTCTGGCCAAGACCAACGGCCGCGTGTTCGCCCACAGTGCGTCCAACAGCAAGGAGACGCCGCAAAGGCTGCCACCCAGCCAGTCTACTCCACCAAGAAGTGGTATCCGGCCGACCACATCCCCAAGAAGCTGGCGTCGGCCAAGACCAAGCGCAACAGCATCAAGACCGCTAAGCTGCGCAAATCTATCACGCCTGGCACGGTGCTTATCCTGCTGTCTGGCCGCTTCCGCGGCAAGCGCGTGGTGTTCCTGAAGCAACTGCCGTCGGGCACGCTGCTGATCACGGGGCCGTACTCCGTGAACGGCGTGCCGCTACGTCGGGTGAACCAGGCCTTTGTGATTGCCACCTCTACACGGGTGGACCTGTCGGGCATTCAGCTGCCGGAGATTGACGATGAATATTTTGCTAAGGACAAGCCTGCCAAGAAGACCAGCAAGGAGGGGCGATTCTTCGCACAACAACCGGTAAGTTGAGTTAGGACTGTGTGTGGAGTGGTTGCAAGAGGATGTGAAAATGTGTGAGGGGGTTGCAATGCGCTTGGGATCGCAACAAAGTTCCTCCCGCCCGTTGGACTGATGGTGGCTTTGTGTTGCTGTAGGCGGCTCCTGATATCGCGGAGCAGCGCAAGAATGACCAGAAGGCGGTGGACGCTCTGTTGATGAAGCTACTGGCGGATGATTCGTACCTGCGCGCATACTTGAACGCCAAGTTTACTCTGACCAAGAACGACCGCGTCCATGACATGCGCTTCTAAGCATGCCATGATTCGCGGCGGTGCAACCTCTCAACGTAATGTGGCGAGACAATTTAGTAGATGGCAGATATTAGGTCGAGTTGTTCGATGGGATGGCGTTGTCGTTGACGTTTAACATGATGAGGATGAGAACTGACTTGTGTCTCGCACTGCTGTGCTGCTGGACTTGAGGTTTACGCGCAAGCGCATGGATCTGGACCCTGTTCAACACGTTTCCTGTATTGCAGGTACTGTACACAGAAAGAAACATAGTAGACAAGCGGTCAGTGTGCATACCACTGGGTTGACGATCGGTTCAATTGACGAGATCCCTTTGCACAAGGGACACGAGTTACTGACACGTCACCAAGATGGCTTGGGCTGTTCATCGACAACACGCACCTTTCGTCTATCGCGCAGCGCTTGCCTTGCCCACCGAAGCTCCAGCAGGATCTCGTCTCGTGAATGCGACAAAAGAATCTCCTGAACGCTGGCCAGACGCTGCTCGTCTTTGCTTCGTGCCGGTGCGCTGTCCGCGTCTGCGTCGGTGCTTTCCTCTTGACGACGGTCGTCAGTCGTTTCTGCTTGGACTGAAGGTTCTGCTTGGTGTGCACTGTTGCGTGTTTCTACGGCCGACGCGTCGGCGTCACGCCCGCTGGACGCCGAGCTGATCCCTGCACTCCCCTGCGATGTGTTTGCCTCACCATTGGCTCTGACGTTGCATGCACCGACTGGCTGGCAGTTGTCGAGCTGGCCGTCTACTGACGCGACGGACGGCGTCCACGAGCCACTCGTTGCGTCCTGCTGCTCGTTTACGCTTGCAGCAACCGCGTCGGCGTCGTCCGGCTCTAGCGGGAAGCGCAGGTCGACGCCGAAGAGTGAGTCCTGTATGCGCGGCAGCCGCAGCTTGCCGTCGCCCCAGTCCAGCGCGAACGAAGCCGTAGAGCCCAGCAGCGCCCACTCGCCGTATAGTTCGCGCTGGATATCGGCCACCAACAGTGCCACGTCCTGACGCACCTGCCACACGACGCGGTGACGCACTCGCCAGCCGCGGAAGGCGCGCTGTTGATTTTATCAAGCGTTCGGATTGACACAAAACATTTCGCGACGTCAGCTGAAAATCGTCGCAAATGCACGTTGGGAAGATAGCTACCTTCCGACTAAAACTAGTTGTATTATACTAGTAGGTTACATATTGTTTGGCGCACCTGAATCTTGACGGCCATGGCGTCGCGCAGTTGCAGCCGCTCTGGAGCCATCAGCAGAAGTGTCTGGCCACGTACGTCAGCGAAGGCTCTTCACTGCGCGAAGAGAGCGATTATGCCGGTGGCTTCAACTGCGCTCTCTCCGTGCACAAACAATGACGCTTCCAAGGTAAGCTCGCTGCGTCCCTGTTTATCTTGTATCTCGCGTCGCAACGTGACTATGACTCCCATACGTCTTGGCTGTTCACGGAGTGTCTCTTCAAATCATTGCACCACCTAATCCGGACCGCAGGCGACAACACATCGTTTAACGCCCAATCAGGCGCGCGATCCAGCTATTTGGAGCGTTTTTCATCGACCGCCTCGGTCATTCCCAAAGACGTGCAGGAACAAGCAGCCCAGGAGGAGCTCCATACACAACGTCCATACACAAGTTCACACAATACAAGCTCAGCACTGTCAATGAAGTTAATGCTCCCGAGTCTCCCGGGCGCAGCCGCCGGCTGGACCGTCGCGCTGGCGCTGGCCCTGGCACTGCAGGTGGTCGTGTACCGCGAGACGCTGCAGGACGCCGTGCGCGACGGCCGCAAGCGCCTGCTGGTGTTTAAAACCATGCACCGCCGCTTCGCCAACCAGCGGCTCAAGCGCCTCAACAGCCTGGGCGACGACCGCAAGTCGCAGTGGATGTGGAAGAAGAACACGCAGAACGGGGTCGCCGTGTCCGTGGACAGCGAGAGCAGCAGCGAGGAGAGCGCGGACGGCAACGGCAGCACGGACGGCCTCATGTCCTCGCAGAAGAAGATCGTGCTGGTTATGGTGGGGCTGCCCGCCCGAGGCAAGAGCTTCGTGGTGCACAAGACGCTGCGCTACATTGAGTGGCTCGGCTTCCCCACGCGCATGTTCAACGTGGGCAATTTGAGACGCAAGCTCGGCAAGGCCGGAGAGAACGCCGCGTTCTTTAGCGCCGACAACTCGGACGCCACGAGGCTCCGTGAGGAGATGGCCATGGAGGCCCTGGACGACCTGCTCGAGTGGCTCGAGACGCAGGGCCATGTGGCCGTCTTTGACGCGACCAACACCACCAAGCTGCGTCGGTAAGAAGAGCTGATGGGAGATGGAAAGTGTGTGGAATGTTATCGTTGACGTTTTTGTTTTGTTGCAGAAAGCATATTCTGGACAAGGTGAGCTCGCACCACAACATCCGTGTCATGTTCGTGGAGAGCATCTGCGATAACGAGGAGCTGCTGGAGGCGAACTATCGTCGGTGCGTTGCAAATCGCAGCAGATGCGAAGGAGTTGTTGTGTGAATCCCGTCAGCTGACCGTTGATCCTTTTGCTTTGCAATGTTGCTACGAGCAGAAAGCTCTCGAATGCCGATTACAAGGGCAAGGACCCCGAGGTCGCATTGGCAGACTTTCGCCAGCGTGTGGCCGAGTACAAGAAGGTTTACGAGACGGTTGAAGACTCGGAGGACGGCGGTAATGCCTGCTACGTGAAGGTTTACAATGCTGGCGAGAAGATTCAGGCGCGGTACTGCCAGGGCTTCTTGCAGAGCCACATTGTGTCGCTGCTGCAGAATATTCACCTGTGCCCGCGACGGGTCTGGCTGGTGCGCCCTGGTCCGAGCATCACGAGCTGCAAGGGCATCTTGGGACTCGACACCGAGCTAGCCCCCGAGGGCCACCGGGTAGCGCGCGCGATCGCACGCTTCGTGGAGAACCTGCAGCTCGAGCGTCCGATGGAGGTATGGACGAGTCCGATGAAGCGCGCGAGAGAAACGGCGAGCTACCTCCCGACCCGCAACTTGAAGCGCTACGTGACCACGACGCTGCTGAACGAGCTAGGTGGCGGTGATTTTGAGGGCCTTACGTACGAGGAGATCGAGCGTTTCTACCCGAAGCACTACGCGGCGCGGCTGCAGGATAAGCTCCGCTACCGCTATCCGGGCGTGGGCGGTGAGAGCTACGTGGATGTGATCTCGCGTCTCCGCTCCCTGATCGTCGAATTCGAGCGCAAGAAGCGTGATGTTCTGGTCATCTGCAGTGAGTCCATTCTGCGCTGCCTGATGGGTTACTTCGCTGGCTGCGAGGCTGCCAAGGTGCCGCACCTCCAGTCCTACGAGGACACGGTCATTGAGCTGAGTCCGCACCGCGACGGCTGCGACATCAAGCTCATTCCGCTTGAATTCGAAGAGGACTCTGTGGAGGACGTTACGACTGTGCAGTAAAAGACTCCGTGAAAGCCATCGAGTCGGGCGCGCAAGCGAGATGACCAAGACGAAGCGCAGTATCGCTGGCGTCTTGGAATTACCGGAGGTTGAGCATATAAACCCCACGTATGTAGCCGAGCACCCAGCGCCTCGGCGCTTATTCCAAGGCATCTTCTGTATATACAAGGTGCAATAGTCGGCATTCCCCAACATGACCTTCAATGGACGACCCAGAGTTCAATGTTAATCCGTTGGCCTACTGGACATCACCGACGGCCTGATGGCTAGACAGCCGCGCGCCCCGATCTCCAACTCTTGCTGACTTCAACCACAACACTTTCAGTCATAGTTTATCAATGGCATCACCGGAAAACACTTGATTCATTCTTCTCTTTAGCAGCCGCCATGGCAACACTGGTGTGCTCTTCAGGACCGACTGCCAGCTCCTGTTCGTCACACCCTTATGGTCGTAATTCCTCTTCATCGTTATTTTTCAGCCTGGCAAAGTCTCAACTGCGTGTTTGTCTAGAATAGTTTGCCAATGCATGATGAGCTTCTCTTCCTCTAAATTTACGTTTGAGCTGCTGGTCACGATTCTTCTCATTGACGTGAACTGCACGCCTGGAGCATTTACCAGTCCTTTGTGGTATTTTCCAAACAAAACAACTTAACTCCATGGAGAACGAGGAGCAGATCCGCGTGGTGGTTCGTGCTCGACCGCTGGCCAAACGCAACGTCACCTCGAGCAGCAACCGCAACACGGAGAACCTGAGCGACCAAGAATGTGTGGCAGCTAGTCCAGAAAATCCTGGAGAGCTCTTTGTCTACACTGATGCAGCTCATACACGTGCAGCCACATTCCGATGCGAGGCGTTCCTCCCATCGACTGCGACACAACAGGACGTATTTGACCAGGTCCGAGCAAAAGAGCTCGTCGAAGCCGCATTAGATGGCTTCCCAGTCACCATTTTCGCCTACGGACAAACCGGAGCAGGCAAGTCCTTCACAATATTTGGACAGGAAGACGGCATCACCGAACGAAAATTGGCCCTGCACCCTCAAGATGGTCTTTTGCCACGCACGGCCCAAGAGTTGATGCACTCAATTGCGGAGCGGAAGGGAAAAGTTGAGTACACGTTGCGTGTGACTTGCGTTGAAATATACAATGAGCAGGTACGCGATGTGTTTGACCCTCGCAAAGAGACCCTAGCTGTACGTTCGTCAAAGACGCACGGCTTCTTTCTTGAAAATGCTACCGTGGTGGAGTGTGTGACAGCACGCGAAATTGTCAGGGTTGTGAAAGCTGCTGCTGCACACCGCGCAAAATCGAGTCACTTGCTCAATGAGCGCTCGAACAGAAGCCACTGCCTAGTCACCATTTACATTGATGCAACACCACTTAGGCCCGACACACCGGACGCCCCTATCGGTGGAAAGCGCTACGGAAAAATAACTATCGTGGATCTGGCTGGAAGTGAACGTGTGACAGATTCTGGGGCCGTTGGAACTCAACTCCGCGAGACCTGCCACATTAACCGGAGTCTCCACTGCCTCAGCCAAGTAATTCAAGCGATGAATGCCTCTAAGTGCAGCAAAGCAGGAAGGCGAAAATTTGTTCCGTATCGCGACTCCAAGCTTACCATGTTGTTGTTGGATAGTCTGGGCGGAAACAGCAAGACTCTCATGCTTGCTTGTGTAAACGCTTCGCCCCAGTTCACAACCGAGTCTGTCAGAACGCTTGAATTTGCTATGGGTGTTGCCAAAATCAAGAACCGTCCCACGGCATTACTCAATCCTCACGTACGTTTAGTGATGCTAATGTTGGGGATGCATGTATACTAATTGACTTCCTTTGTTTTGAACAGGAAAAACTCATCAGTGACCTAAAGGAGCAAATCAGGCTGTTAAAACAGGAAAACATGATGCTGCGGGCGCGAACACCAGGGTGTACGTTTAACATCAATTGGCATTTTTGCTCCTACATATATTTCATTCTTTGAAGACTATGATCCTAATCATCAAACATGGGGCGCTTGCTCTTGTCGTTGCTCAGATTTCTTAGAGCATCCAGACCACGACACAAACTCATCTGTTGTGCTCAGTAGCCGCACTGACGGACATACCAAACACCATGACCGAAAGGACTGCCCACCGGCGTCTAGAAATGATGGATTTGTGGAAGTCGCACAAAATTCCCTGTTAACCTTACGTCGGAGTGAACGGAGTGCGCGACAGAAGATCGTTCAGGAGGAACTCCAAACACTGTGCGCTCTCATAAGATTATTTGTACGCAGACCGACTTTATCAACTCATGCGACTTGTGTTTGATTAAATTGTTAGCCATCGCAAGACACAACTTCGCCGCCGACCCAAATCGCCCAAGCAGCGAACGTGAGTGAAGCTAGTCAATGAATATACCTATTACAACTACTAACGTCCATCACTGTTTTGATGTAGCCTCAAGAGAATGTCTGCATCGTTCAGCAACAAACGATCATTGCCTCCTGTGAATGCCCGTAGCCCCCACAACGTTCATTGCAGTATGCAGTGCCTAATTACAACACCATCATCTCCAACCAGGCTACCAACTCAGTGCTGCGTCGGACAAATTCGCCACCACCACCTTATAACGACCTGTTTGATATTGAAACCGTTCAAATTCCACAACAACACGCTTCCACAACGCGTGTCAGCCTACCAACAAAACCAACTGATGGCCAATCTCTGTCGAACAACTTCCAAAACACCGAGAAAGGATCAAACACGCTTTCCCCCGAGCAGCAACTCCAGCAGCTTCTGCAGCAAATGCTGCCTCAGTCTCAACCGCTCCCACCATTCGCAGCAAACTCTCGACCAAAGGTATGTCACTACATTTGCCTACATTTGCGAGAAACTTTTGCTTCTCGATACCATATTTTCTATGCTGTTTTCACCAGATACCGTCAAAATCTGGAAAAGGTCGAGCTCCTACTGGACTCAGCAGCAACAACAGCAAGAACTCTGAAGATTGGGACGATCAACGTGCGCATGATCTGTTCAAACAGCTCTGTCGCCTCTGATTAGCCAAACCACTTCAACTTGCTCTGCATCGACTATTGAAATATACCGCACCGTCTTTTGTCACGTCGATCTTCCTACAGCTGTCCTTCACACACACAGTTAGGCGTCATCCCAACCATTCCTTCCCGTCGTTATCTTATTCCTGAACACGTCAAGCGTCACAATGAGCGAGAGTCTCCTCGACGGCGTGAGCGCCAAGCAGCTCTTCCACCACGACGAGAGCACCAGTCTCACCTTCGACGACGTCATTTCGATGGTGCGCATTGCAGTCCCGATCGGTTTTGATCTCGTTTCCCGTAAAGTTGTGCTCATTTGTGTGCATTGTGATGTTATTGACAGCCTGGCCACAGTACGTTCGTTGAGTAATATATGATACGATGACCGATAGAGCTTGAATTCACCTGTTCTACATCAGTTGACTTCGGTGTGCAGGACGTCGATGTGGTCACGAAGGTGACCAAGAAGATCAAGTTGTCGGCGCCTATTGTAAGCTCCCCAATGGACACGGTGACAGAGGCAGACATGGCCATTGCCATTGCTCTGCAGGGCGGACTGGGCTTCTTACACTGCAACAACACCATCGAGCAGCAGGTGGAAATGGTGCGTGCCGTCAAGCACTTCGAGAACGGTTTCATCTCGGAGCCCAAGGTGTTGAGTCCGTCGAGCACTGTAGCCGACCTGGACCAGCTGAAGGTTTCCGGTGTCCCCATTACGGAGAACGGAAAATCCACTGGCAAGCTCGTCGGTCTGGTCACGAGCCGTGATGTCGACTTCCTGGAGGACCGCTCCATTCGCCTTTCGGAAATTATGGTACCCCTCGAGAAGCTGGTCGTTGGTACCTACCCATGCACGCTTGAGCACGCGAACGAAGTGCTTAAAAGCGCCAAGAAGGGCACGCTCCCTATCGTGGACGCTGAAGGCAACCTTGTGTCCCTCATGACTCGCTTGGACTTGCTCAAGCACCGCGATTACCCGAACGCTGTCCGCGACCCTGAGACGCGCAAACTCCTTGTGGGCGCGGCCGTTTCTGTCAACGAGAAGGCTAGGCCTCGCATCGGTGCGCTTGTTGCCGCTGGCGTCGACGTTATTGTCCTTGATGCCCGCCAAGGTGACAGCGATATCCAGGTTGAACTCGTTAAGGTACGCCGGCGTTGCACAAACCCGATGCTGACATTACGAGAGATTAAGCTAATTGAATGGCGATGTGTTCTTCTAATTCTATCAGTACATCAAGCAAACACACCCGCTGATTGAAGTTATCGGCGGCAATGTCGTGACGACGAAGCAGTTGAAGAACCTGCTGGAAGCGGGCGTGGACTCTGTGCGTGTTGGTATGGGCGTGGGCTCTGTCTCGACGTCTCAGGTTGTGAAGGCTGTCGGACGCGCTCAGCTTTCAGCCATTTACAACACTGCCCTGCTGGCCAAGGACTACGGCGTGCCTGTCATCGCTGATGGCGGGATTGCCACATCCGGTGCTGCTATTAAGGCGCTTTCTCTTGGCGCCTCGTGCGTGATGATGGGGTCGAGTCTTGCTGGCACGACGGAGGCACCCGGCGACTACTTTTTCCAGGACGGCAAGCGGCTGAAGCACTACTACGGAAGCGGCAGCCACGAGTACAACCGCCACGGCGATGCCGCCCACGTTGCCGCCGCCGCGGCCCACGTTGCAGTTGGCGTGTCTGGCGCAGTGGTGGACCAGGGCAGCGTGCACAAGTACATTCCGTACATGCAGCAGAGCATCCGCCATGGCTTCCAGGATTTGGGCATTCGCTCCATTCCGCAGCTGCACGAGGTTCTGTACAAGGGCGAGCTGCGCTTCGAGCGCCGCACCATCAGCGCACAGAAGGAGGGCGGCGTGCACGACCTGTTCACCTTCTCCAAGCAGCTCTACGCGTAGGGTATGACAGCGTCATGTTGCTATGGAGCTCCTCGAAAAGCTCTTGACCTATGTCAATTTAGTTGAGACTGCTGTCTTTTTTCACCTATAAGATTGCGTCATCTAGGTTACGCTGGTTCTTTTCTCCAATTTCAGTTGAGTTATTGCCGCGTAACCCCTGATGACGCCGACGCCGACGCCCGCGGAGCTGGAGGCGTCGCGCTTCTGGTGCCACGAGTGCGCCGCCACGGTGCAGACGCGCGTGGACGATCCCAGTGAGGAAGTCTGCTGCGTGCAGTGCGGCGGCAACTTCGTGGAAGAGATCGAGGAGGTCCTGAAAGAGGCCGACCACTTACAGCGTAACCTGCTCCGCCACACGCGTAACCTGCGCTTGATTGCTCTGTTTAGGACGACCCGCCGCAGGATTTCCAGGCGGATCAGGCCACAGACGACGCCCAGACACAGACCCAGGGAGCGGTGGACCCGCAGACGCAGCCCAGCGACCGGGAGACCGCTCGCGCCGAGATCCGCAACGAGTTCGGCGGCACGCGGCCGCTTCCTCGGTGCGACGGAGTTTTTAATTAAGTTGTGGGAGGAGACAGACCTCAACTGACTTTGTGGCTGTATCGAGAGCAGTTCTGGCGCCCGGGCGGTGCGTTTCGGAGGTGATGGAGCAATGGAGAGCGAAGATGCCAATGGCTTCTCGCCAATGCCTGAGTAGGTGCTTTAAGCAGTGGAAGAGAAGGGTAGAGGGGCAGCTTTTAAGGGATATTGGAGTGTGCTGCTTTCTTGTTTGTGGTGCACAGCTTGCTGCAGCTTCTATCTGGAGCTCCAGGACCTGGACGCAGCACGCGGTTCATGAACAATGGGAACCCGGTGGAGCTTTTCGTCAGCGACTCGGGAGAAGGAGACCCGATGGGCATTTGGAACGCACTAGGAGGCATGTTCCCCATGTTGGCAAGTAACCCTGGAGACTACGCGTTCGGCAACATGGCCACGGTGATTAACCAACTTATGCAGAACGACCCGAACCGGGTAAGGATACTAGGCACTTGATCGCTGCAGCTTAGTTTGAAGAAGTCTAGACTGACGTGGTGTGTTGCTAAATGGTCAGCATGGGGCCCCGCCTACAGCAAAGGAAGTTGTGGAGAAGCTACCTAAGGTGAAGATCACTCAAAGCGAAGTGGACAGCAGCGCCGAGTGTCCCGTTTGTAAAGATTTCTTTGCCGTGGACGACGAGGTTCACCGCCTACCGTGCGAGCACTCGTTCCACCCAGACTGCATTTTACCATGGCTCAAGCAACACAACTCGTGTCCACTTTGTCGATTCGAGCTACCAACAGACGACCCAGAGTACGAGAACCGACGACGCGCAGCGTCCTCGTCTACATAGGGCTATAGGATCAAATTGACATTCCCAGTTCCAGTTGGCGAACAGAAGCAACAGGACTCAACACTCAAGCAAGGCGCGTGTAGCGCATCTTTCGAAGGCAACCAGTACACGTCGTCGTTCTATCCATTTCACCTATAGAGTAGCGAGACCCCAGCTAAGGAATGGAAAAAGTGTGTCGCAATAAAGAGTGCTGTAATCATTATGTTTGATCAAAAGACGACGGGTCGCTGCCTCCAAAGCCGACCAAGAATGGCAGTGCAAAAGCCTGGATCAAGTGTATTGAAGCCTGGCGTCCGTGATAAGCAGCGCGAATTGGAGACGGTGATAGGAAAATACGAGGCGAGTCTTCTTGACTAGGTTTGCATGAAGATTGTTGGAATTAACGGGTTTCGTTGCACTCTCATAGCTGCTACTAGCGATCGGCCGAGCACAACATCCAGACTTCGGTTCGATTGATGTACCACCGGTCATTTTCCGCCTTGCAGGTTAGTGGTGCTGTTATCCATCCATACCTTTTAAGTATTTGTGCTTTTGAATGACACGTCGTTGGGACACTAGAAAGTCGGCTGTGTCTGGTTCGCCTTCAGAGAACAACGTGGCAGATCGATCTACACGAACGTGACCTGGTTCAAATTGAAACTAAAAATGAGGACGACAAAGCACCCGAATATGACTCAATGGAGACCATACTCGCAACGCTCCAGGATATGCTCAAGAAAACCCGGCAATTGTATAAGGTGAGGAGGCAGCGGGTAGGAACTGTCATTCCTTGTTTGCTACAGCAGTCGTTCTCAATAACATACTATACACAGCTACCAGAAGTTGCTGACACCAATAAGGCTGTGCAAGGAGAAGTCCAGGTGTTGCTTGAAGTTGGCGAGTTGCTCACTTTTTGTGAGGTAGGTAGGCTAGCTTGTCTACAGCCTTAATTACCCGTCCTGATGACATTATTCCTCGCTGTTCTAGGACCGCGCAAATGCAATGGCTGCATATGCTGAGGCCGTCCGCCTTTGCTACAACATCGAAGATGAAGCTACCGAGGCGATTCTGGTTGCTTCAAAGCTTGTATGAAATTGCTACGTAGGAGCCGATTCATCCTAATTCCCTTATCTGCCTCTTCGCTCTGCTTTTCAGACTTCAAAGTTGCAGAAACTCCAGCGCCAAGCAGATGCAATGGCTCGCATGGAATCAACGGTGGTTCATAATTCACTAATTGGTAACAACGACGCTGAAAGTGAGAAAAGCAAGCTCAAGGCAGCTTTTGACAAGATTGCGGATCCGAATGGATTCCTGTCAAAGGAGCAACTTCAGACACTTTCGGAGGAGCTGGGAATGCGCGACGTTCTGAGCATCAGTGAAGTCGACGAAATTTGGGAGCAGATAAAGCTAACAACTGTAAGCGACAGCAATACGCGTCTTGGAGATGGCCAGTCATTGTCAATGACAGACAGTATCGCGTTCGAGACGCTCTGGGGGTGGTGGGTGTCTGAGGCCATGTATGATTACATGATGTCAGACACTTAGCTGAAAACATTCACGAAATTGCGAGCTGTTCGGTTAGCCCACAAACTCTATTATGACTTCGATTTGATGTATGGCGTTGAGTATATTGAGCAGTTGTTGTCTTTGTCTTCATGAATGAGATACAAGCGGTATCTACCTAAACTAGCCGAGCGTGGCGAGCGCTCGCTGCGCAAAGAAGACAACATCGGCATCGCCATCCTGCAGCAATGCTGTGAGGCATGGCGTAACAGTGCTTGCACACGCTTCCGCGTCTACTTTGGGGCCAAGTACCTCCAGCGTTTTGGCAACGTTGAAACGAATGTTTGGAACAGGGTCCTACACAACAAAACCATAAAAACGATTGCAACTAAGTTATTGCCATGTCCGCCATAACTAACAAGTGAAACAAGTTCTGTACCTGGGCCAGTTCCACCACCAGCGGGATCAAAAGCGTTTGAATCGTTTCGGGGTCATCGCTTCGCAAAGCACTTTCACTGCGTGCAGAGACGTCAGACGGTGAAGGTAGTTGGCGTTTGAATGCATAGCCAGAATCCGTGGCACCACACTCGTCCGTGCCCAATCCACACCGAATAGCTCGGTCAGGTTTTCAGGTTGATCGTTGCTGCCTCACGGATGGAGAACACGTTGTCTACAAGCCACGACATGCACAGCTCCGCCAGTTGTTCTTCGAAGTAGTCGCGTCCCAACTGGGCGGCCAGCAACGGAATGTACTCTATGATCGCCAGCCGAATACGCCATTGACGATCTTCCGCTAGGTGCACTATGGCAGGCAGTAGCGACTGTGACAGCAGCTCAATTCCAATCACCTATTCATCAGCAGCAAACGTTAGCCCAACATTGTCTGATCGCAAACCGTACTTCAAGCTAAGCATCTTAGTGTACCTTGTTGCCCTCTTCTAGGTTGGAAATTACGTTTAAGCGGACTTCCGAGTTTTGGTCATTCAGCAACTGCACACACATATTCACATCAGTAAAGCGACCGACACGTCGTACAACGATAAATGCGCTCGCTACTTACCAGCAAAAGAGTGGAAGCAGGTGCTCAATGGTAAGATCCCGTCCCAAGAACGGCGCAACCTTCATCACCACAGCAGCCAGGGCAGAGCGCACGTGGTCTGACATGTCACGTGCGAGGCGTTGGAAACAAGGTACGACCTTCTCCACAATACGCTGAGGCTGCAGAAGCCGCGCGACGCCAAGAATCTTCGACGTAGATGCAGTGCGCACCTCGGCTTCGTTGTCCTCTAGCAGGGTGACAACTGAGTCGCAGAACGTCGAGTTAATGGTATCCGCGTTTAACGCCTCGCAGATTTCTGGGAAGCGGTTGGCCACGGACCATCGCACACGCCATGAGCCGTCACGTGCGGTCTCAAAGATCGTCGGCAGCACCTGAGCCGGAAGCACTTCGGCAGGAACAAGACGTGCAAGCACGACAGCATTGTCGATTGTGTGTATCCGGACCGAGTCCTGGCGGTCCTGTGCCAGCGCTAGGAACAGCGGCAACATCTCCGACGTAGCACTAGGACCATCCATGACGCTAGCGAAGTTCCCAAGCGCAGCGGACGCTGCCTTGCGTACCATTGGCGTGTCGTCACGGCACAGCTGACCGAACATGCCACGCAACTCCGCCTGAATCTCCGCCGAAAGTCGCGTGTAGCCGATCTGGAAGAGGCTGCAGGAAGCAATACGCGAAGTGAACCAATCGCGCGTGACGAGACGCCGCAGAACCGGCACAAAGTGCTCAGCCACGTGGTCAGGCTCCATAGCCTCGACCACTTTGCAAATGGACTTCACCGCCATATCACGCACAGAGGCCTCGTCCACCGTCGCTAGCGACTCCAACGGTTTAAGGAGCAGATAGGCGTGTGCGGGGCCGCCAACAACCTCCACAAAGTCGCCGAGCTCCTCGGCCATCACCAACAGCACTTCATCCTCGTCATCCAGAGAGTCTATCACAATAAATTGGGTCAGCCTTATTGCGACAATAACTCAACTTCTAGTAGCAATTTTGTTTTTTGTACCATTGATGAAGGGCAGCAACTCGTTCTGCGTACGCTCCGCGCCCAGAGCTTCCGCTGTAGGTAGGTAGGAACAAGACACCGCATCATAGTTTATCGTTAATAAAAAGAGCCTCTAAAGTATCAAAAGAAAGAGAAAAAATAACAATTTGGTGGCTACCGATGATGCGGATCTGGCGGATCGAGTTGAGGCGCAGCTGCACGTCTTCGTGCTTGAGCTCGTCCACGAGGATCGCGATCGGGTACAGACTGTTGTCTTCTGCTCATGGTTGTCAAAATTTCACAATATAATGTCAACTTAAGGATTACCACTACCCTCTTTAACGTGATAGCGCCCTCCTCACCTGCCGCAGCTGCCGCCATCGTGAATAAATTTGATCTGCTACGTAAAAATACACGCGACAAACTGTGCACTGGTCAGGAGACTATGGTAGCGGAGACGGCTGCTACGAGACGGAGACGCACCGGTGCGAAGCCTGCGCAGAGTGAGAACAGGGGAAGAGGGCGGGGACTCGCTCGGCCTCGCACTCTCTGTCTCTCTGACCGGCCTTTTGGGGTGTGAGGGAGGATGCGGGGCCTTTTCTATTGACTGAAGGATCGCGATACGAATCTAATATGAGCGGATTTAACGGGTGAATGTGTTATTGCAGGTATCATCTGATAGTTAAGAGTGAAATAGGGGTAGTCATAGAGTGACGACAATCTCGAGCATGTGTTTTCAGAACGATGAGAAATCGGGCGTTTTAGAGATAATCTGGCCTGGCAAATGATGAAAGGTTTTAAATATTTTTCATTCATTTAAGTACGGAGCAAACGTCTCGGACTAACTTGTCGTGCACGTCTCTTCGTGGGCTTTGTCACTGTGCTTTCCTGTGTCTAGAACTCGAGCTTCTGCTGGTCCTTGAAGCTGCCTTTGAGGTCGGAGGGCATGTGCTTTGACGGCAGACGCGAGTTCTCCAGCTGCAGGTTCTCGATGTGGCCCGACGTGATGCCCTGCGACACCATTCGGATGCTGCAGTAGATGACGCTGGCCCACTCCATTCGCTCCTCCTCTGAGCGCGTCTGCAGCACCAGCTTATCCGAAGGAGAGCGCGCCACCACGATACACATATCGCGGCCAGGCACTTGCGTCAAATTCAGGTAGCACCCGTACAGAGAGAACGACTTGCGGTGCTTGAGCTCGGCCGGAGCCTTCTTGCCGCCGCTGTACGACGACACCTGCTTGTAGTAGTGGATTTCACCGTTCGTAACGATGACCACACGTTTCTTCCAGTTCTCAAAGCCTGAGCGGGACTTCTTGATCAGCACGCCACGCTTGTGCGGTGGCAGTAAAAACTCCAGCTGTAGAGGGAACGACGACGCACGCAGGATCTTACGCGCCTCGGCGTACGTCTCTCGGAGGATGCTGCGGCCTTCGATAGAGATGAGCTGGCTGCCTACAGCGACACCACGGTTTTTCGGGTTGGATGCTACGATCAGGGCTTCTGTGCGCTTCTGCATTTCGATGTCAATGTCTTCGGGGCGTCTGAACAGAACTTCTATCTTGCCAAGCGGGATCTCCTCTGCGCGCTTAACTACAAGGGACAAACCGGCTACTGTGTCCTTCTTGCCGGCCATTTTGCCAAGCGCCGTCTCCGCCTCTTGCAACGCCTCAATCCAAAGATGCATCGAGTTTTCGTTGTGTGCGTTCAAGTGCATCTCGAACTTGCCATCCTTAGAAGTGAGTACGAAATAGTACCGTCGGCCGTCGGGGCACTGTGCCATGCCAGGACTCACAATCGTGTCTTTCAGAGAAACAGACCCCTTTAGCTCGCTTTGATTCTCTGTGTAGTACCGCAGTTCCCCTTTTCAATCCGGAAGAAGCGGTTCTTCCAGTTCTTGTTAAAATGGCCACGCTTGAGCAGGCAGCCTTCCATATGGATGTATGACGTGGGGTCATCATAGCGCTTCCACTCGTGATTGCACTCCGTGTCACGCACGTAGAACTTGACAGTCTTACGCAACGGGTCCCATGGCCGGGTGGGAACGGCACCTGCCGCATGAAGCCTGGCGATCCACTTGGTCATCATCCGCTGCGACGGCGCCGAGATCATGAGGTTGCGTTGCGGCGTGGAGATCAAAAACACAAAGTTCTTGTCCATGGAATTGGTCTGCACCGACACGTCCGCCTTAGACCCATAGCCGATATCAATGGAGCCCTTTAGCTTTTTCAGTGTTTCGTCAGCGTAGTAAGATAGCACGCCGTCATTCCTCAGCACGAAGAAGCGCCAGTTCCACGTCTTAAACTGCTGGCCGCACTTCTCCAGCCAACCCTGCATGACGACACCCATCTCATCATCTTGCGGCCTCAACGTCACATCCGGGTTATGTGCAGCCACAGGGCGGGTCTGTTCATCAGGACGATTATTCCGCTCCACCGCGTTCTCAGCTTCCTCCTCCGCCACTTGGGCCATTACACTCTGCCCCATCTCCGAGTTCGTCGACTGGCCCAACACATTAAGCCACGAGAACCGGAAGGTGTCCATCACGCTGTTGCGTCGGGGAGTCGACGACAGCGACCTCGTCGTCTCTACCGGAGACGCAGCCGTCCTGGACCTCAGCGACCTCGTATCCACGACAGGCGACCGAGCGTTCGCCACAAAGTCGTCCTCGTCGTCCGCTCCAATGGACACGTCCGAGTCCTCCGAGTCCGAGTCCAGCAGCGGGGGCGGCGACTGGATGGCCGTGACCATCGTCATCGTGTCGTTATCGTTCTGTGCGTCTTGATAGCGGTCTGTGGAGGTCGACGAGAGCCGGCGCTGCTGCGACTGAGGCCCGTACCCTCTGGAGCTCGTCTGCACGGCCACGCTGTTCCTTGAGGGCGTGGCGATGGAGGCGCGCAATTGGTTCTGCGCTTCCCACGCCGTGTGGCGGCGGTGACTGTTGTCCCTGGCGCTCTGCGGGCGCGGCGGGAGCGGCTCTTCTTCCACGGCGTCACCCTTTAGCTCGTGTCCCACCGGCTGCGACGCCGAGATGTCCAGGCCCAGCCACTTCTTCAACCCCATCGCAGGCAGCCACCAACAAGTTAAAGGGGAAATAAAAGTCTGCAGAGGAACGAGGCAACGCCAAGTCAAACAAGTGCGGCGCGAGTGGGCGATTGGGTTGTGACCAACTGCCAGAAGGTCATGATGCGCCGGCCGTTGCTTGCGCCAGTGTTGGTCGACTCCGGCACTTGACAGATTGGATGTGAGAGGGAGATTAAATATGAAAGGTGTATTTGATTCGAGAATCAGTATTTGATCAACGTTAATCTCATTGAACCTCGTGTATAGCATAAGTTCAGATGTAGTCGTGATGAAAGGTGATGGAAAACAAGCAGGTCGGAAGAGTCGTGGCGTGAGACCCGACTCTAACGCGGAGTGAAATTTGAAGCAAAAAATCGCGAGCGATACTTATTCAGACGGGCCACTTAAAGCCACAGCACAGCCACAGACAAACAAATGCATGCATTAAATGACGGCTGACGATACTTAATCGAGGTATAGAGCAGCGTTTGCTGACGGCGGACCGATATGCGGCAAGGGATCTGGCGCGGGCGACCAAGATGGCGTGGGCTGCAATCCTGCGCCACACCATCAGATATAACATGACTTATGTCATAATGACCCACTCGCGCTTGTCAGCCACATTCGCCCTTGTGTCGCACATGGAGGCTACTCCTTCCGCATCGGCTTGGAGAGCGGTTCCTTTTAATCACTGGCTGCTCTCGACCGAGCCTTCCTCCTGTGTCGTGCTTTGTGGGGGTTGCCCTCCCCAACTAGATAGTTGAACTCAGCCAGGTTGACGCCAGCGTCAGCACCTGATCTTATCCTCGACACGACAATTATAGCCATTTCAATGTATATGTCGTGTTAGTAATGCCGATACTGTCGAACACTGCAAGTGTCAGCACGTTCAGGGGCAATGTGGAGGTGCTCGGCAAAACAAACTTGAATTCAATTAAAAACTGTGCGGTCGTGGGGACACGTGACTGGACAAGCCCACGTCGTTACTGGAAGAGGTTGGCTGGGAAAAGCTTGGGCTCCAGCTCCTCGTCCACCAGGAACTTGAGCGGGAAGTACACAATGTGGCCCTTCACGTTGCTCAGCTCGTGCTTCCTCTGCGCAATGTGGGAGCTCTCCTTCATGTTCACGTTCAAGGCGCCGCTAAACACGGACTTGCGTCCTCGCGCACTGCCCTGCGGCGACCCGATCCCACCACTCAGAGAGGAGGTTCGGCCCTGATCGCCGTTGTTGCTGGTAGTGTCCGTGACGCCGCTGCCCCTACCGGTAGCCGCAGCCACGGCCTCATCCGCACCACGGCCAGACGTGTCCAGAAGCTGTGCCGACTGAATGTGCTGGTCGATTTGCGAGAAGGTCGTGACGCTGTCGGACGGCAGGCAGCCGAATACAGAGTCGTAGATCTGGTGGTTGGCCATCGCCTGCTCCTGCATGGAAAACCACGCGTCCTTGCTCACCGGGTCTTGATATTTCTGGTATAACGGGTCGCCGGGCTGGACTCCAAAGTGCTCTTCAAACAGCTTCATGCGGAATGAATGGGCGAATTTTCCCACGTTGAACGAGCCGTTTGCGATCGCAATCTCCTCCTCCATTTCATGGTCCTCCACCAGCACCGCAATCTCCGAGTCGCGGTCACCGCACATACTACGCTCATTAATGTTGGCCGAGCCGATAATACAGGTCCGGTCGTCAACGATCATCACCTTACTGTGAATGTACACCTCCTCAGTTTGAGGTTGCGCACTCTCACGAAGGTTGTGATTGCGCAGTCCGTAAAACGCGATGTACTTGAACGGATCATCATCTTCCAGCTCTTGGTAAAGGCGCTGGTAGATCGAGTGTTCTCCACGGCAGATTGTGCGGTATTGCCAGTGCATCACGCCTCGCAGACTACTCGCGTCCTTATCATCTGGCTTACCCGGGAACGCTGGCAATAGTGGCATAACAACAATGACTCGGAACTTTTCGTTGTTATCGGAAGCGCGACGAATTCTCTCCACCAGCGCATTTGCAATACGGTTGGAGCAACCTCGATCGCCTTCCAGACCAGATACAAAGAACTGGTTTTCAATGTACACGAAGTGCTGCGCCGACCCGATAAGGCGGATGTACGCATTCTGGATACTGCGCTCCGTAGACACGCCACCTGACCACAACGACAGACTACGTAGGATTTGAGTGTGCACACGGTAGCCTCGTTCAGACACACGTTGTTTGTGCCTCTCAAACGCTTCGTCGCTGTCCTCGTCGTCCGGTAGATCCAGCATGACCTCACCGCTGTCTTCCTGAAGAATCGGCATGGTCCCTGATTCGTACTGGCTGCTCAGCATTCGCGCCATCCGTCGATCGCTGTTAAAACCGCGGTTGTCTGTGTTTGCGCGACCTCTTGACAAGCCACGCATTGCACGCACCGCGTGTACGGCCTTCTGGAGACGTTTAGTAAGTCGTGTCGAACCATCCTTTTCGACGATCGTGACAGGGTAATCCTTCATAGGTACAAGGTGGTGTAGCTTGCGTGATTTCTTACGCGTCGACACGGAATAATTCCATCGTTGCACGAAGTGACGCGCCACGTCGCGAGCGGGTTGTCCCTCTAAACGGCAGTGACAGTCGTGCCACGGCATGCGAGGCACAACGTTACGGTCAATCATGTCCACCTCGGGCTGATCAACTTCGATAAAATCCTTCACACGGGGATTTGAATAGTCTTTGCCTACAAAATCCGTCGGCTTGCCAGGTTCGTCAAAGAGCTTATGCCCGTGTGTGTCCCAACGACCAAAGCAAAGATCAAGACCACCGACAAAGCTCACTCTCTGGTCGACGCTCACAATTTTTTCGTGATGCGACCACATACCAAACTGCTTCATCAAAAGTCCGGATCACGCAGCACGTGCACATTCTTGTGCAGCTTGCTCAGCACCTGCTTTGAGTACATACTGTTCAGCGTAAGCGCCACTGATATTTCCTTGTACATGAGCACGTAGACATGGACACCCTCTTCTGCCTTCTTCTGAAGTACAAGGTCCAGCCGTGACTCTGGGTACTGCTCAGCGGGACGCAGCAAATGAATATTTGGGCAAACCCACCAACCAGCAATAAAAATCTCCTTCCTGGCTGATTCAATGGTGTGGTAAATAGCTTCGTAGGCGCCGCTGCCATCCACGTACCATTGCGCGTACGACGTCATGTGTACTGGATTGCGTGGAATTGCAAAAGACCCGTCACGGTGCGGCTGCGACCAGTGTGAAAGCTCCCCACACGACGGATGTCATTAGCCCACTTCGTAATGGCCTGCTTCGACTTGGCTTCCATCTGCAGAACGTACGTAGCGTTCGAGATAAGCAAAACCGTGCTCGATCCCGTCGTCGCGACACCTCGCTCAATATTAAATTTGCTGTCGAAAAGGAATGCCTTGCGAGCGATCGTGTCCTCAATCGAATCGAAAATCGCAACGCTGGAGCTTTTCAGCGATACCCAACGCATGCGCTTTGCGCGGAAGTTCACACGCTTTACAACACACATGCAGTTGAAGCACTCATTGTCGCAAGTGGCGGAGGCGCGGTTGATGTGCACGTTTTCACGGTTGCCTTTCAACCAGAAACGCGTCTTGAGCCAGCCTTCGCGCACCGACGTTCGACCCATTTCTTCATCAAACGTCGAGTTGCTGACCTGGAACAAGGCTGCCACGAACGGGGACCGCAGCAGCCGCGGCACCTTCACCACCGTCTCCAGCAGCTGCTGCACGAGTGCAACCATGTCTGCACCCACCGATTTGTCTGCGGACGTCAGGAAAAGCTTGCGCAGTTGAGGCCACTTCGACTCATTAGGTGCAGGAGAATGAGCAGGCACCCCCGACTCCCCAACGCCATGCTCCGCTTGCTCCTCAGCCGCCAACTGAGCAGCAGCTGACGACGGCGCATGGCGCAAGTGCGGTCGGCTCTTGATGTGGAACCACAGACTCGAGATGGACGACTTGGGAATCTCCACCTTCCACTTGAAGTTCTTGTACTTCAACTACAATTGTCCACAAAGGTCCATCTCAGTCCAAAACGTCCTTCTAAGAAATAATGAACCTGAAACGTCGTACAGTACCTCGACATCGTACTCGACGTAGCGCGTGGGCCAGGACTCTTCAAAGCGTCCTCCTAGCACCTTCACCTCGGGCGGCTCCTCGAACACGTGGATGTCGTCATCGGCGTCGCGGTGCAGGAACCCAAAGTAGTCATTCGAGTCGGAGGACGCCAGTCG